>JARACY010005225.1:0-22787 GCA_029255725.1 Scrobipalpa atriplicella | reverse complement strand
CTTGGGACCCACTATTCGCAACTCCAGTTTCAAGGACTTGACGATTCTCACTCACGATGACCAGCGCTATGCCATCCCACTATGGTTTGATGACGTAAGTCACTTTTTCTTAATTTATAAAATCAGGCGTTATTTTGAGGAAGTCCATCATAAAGTAACATAAGATAAAAAATAAAAATGTATAGCTATCCACACAAGTGATGGCGTTTACTCAGTCAGTGATCGGCAACAGTCGATACCGGACGGTCTATATCCTGTTGATGCTCCGTGGAGGAGCGAAACACGTGTTGAGTAGATTAATTGGTAATGGTGCATGTGCATTTATTTGCGGGCGGGCGGGCGGTGCACTCAACTAATTGCATAACATCACTTAAGTAGAAGTAGCTAAAAAAATCAATTCATATGCGCGGAATTTATTACTCAGTGCTCTACTGAACACCAGAATTTGAAGCCTGACTCCACAATGCAGTACTTAATGGTGACATCACATTTACAGCAATCTGTTTTCTATTTCAGATGATTAAGAAACACCCTGAAGCGATAAACTATATCGATGGTATTGGTGTTCACTACTATGGGGACTTCATCACCCCACCTTCTGTATTGACCAAAGTGGCGGAGAAGCATCCTGGGAAGTTGATAATCGCCACTGAAGCTTGCGAAGGTGAGATAAGGATAATTCGCAAATCTCTATTGTGCAAAATATTTCGAAAGATGTCGCCGTAACGTCCAGTTAAAACTTTTGAAAGGAGTAATTGCAAATCACTCTCCTGCTGTTGCAAACCTTACCTCAGGAATTAAACGAGTTTCTTTACAAGAAGAAAGGATATTCTTGGTTTTTCGCATTTTACTAAAACCGCAGTGAGATGGGGAGATTCTTTTGAGATTGCGGGCACCACATCGAAAACATTTACGTAATATTTTGTGGTTTAAGATATGAATTTTCACTTTAATGACACAGTGCTATATTTTCAGGAAGTTACCCATGGAACATCAAGAAAGTGATCTTAGGATCGTGGACAAGAGCCCGGCATTACATTGAGGATATTTTGCAAGTAAGTTACGATTAAACAAACTTTAAGTAGAAGTCAACTAACCCTTTATACTATTATAAACTATAAATTAAAATAATTTACTATAAAGTTTATAGTCCTCAGCCGCGCCCCTCAACTTCATGTCAACTTAGACTCTTAGATCCTTCTAGTTCTTTTTCTTATCGTGTCGATCGTAAGGCTTAAAGAAACGACCAGTACTCTGCCAAACGCACTGCGACGTCAGTGGAAAATATGGCAATGTAGATGTAAAGTAAGTTCAAGATGAAGGGCACGCGGGGCAAGACAAGAGATGTGCCATTGTTTGGGGGGAGGCACCACGTTCGCACTGGTTGTTCGTGCTGTATCCACGCACGTGGCACAAATTTCCCTGCAGCGGCCGACCTGGGTCCGGAGTCTTTAGACCCTAAGGTTTATTTTACTTTCCAGGACCTGAACCACGCGGTACAAGGCTGGATTGACTGGAACATTTGCCTGAACGAGCAGGGCGGCCCCAACTGGCAAGGGAACTTCGTCGACTCCCCCGTCATAGTCCTACCGGAGAATCAGGTTTGAACAATGTTTTTATAGCACTGAAGAATTTTTGACATGTTTAACTAAAATATTCATACTTACGACTATATGAAATCATAATTTCATTATTTGTTTTTCATATATCTTTGACATTTGCTTCTGACATTTGTAATTTGTGACATCTAGGTCATGTCATGTTGTCAGGGATAATCTACCATGAAATAATCATGAAACTGAACTACTCTTCTCAGTAGCAACTTTTCTTTTCTTTGAAATATCACAAAAGAACTTGAACCTCAGACACACACAGATTACTTATATTATTACATAATTCGGGAAAAAGTTACCAAGAAATAATGTTCAGTTTCATGCGTGGATTCTTTCCTATCAGTATTATCCAATACTTACTGAACACCCTGTATATTCGCACCACATTTAAAGCAAATAAGATTGAGATAAGATTTAATTTAATTTTAGGAGTTTGTCAAGCAGCCCATGTTCTACGCAATGGGACACTTTAGCAAGTTCATCCCCAGAGGTTCAGTTAGGATAAAAGTGGATGAGAAAAAGCCACTTTTCAGCAAATCTGTTAAGAATGTGGCGTTCCTTACGCCCAGAGGAAGTATTGTGGCCGTGCTTTATAATGGGTGAGCAAATGTTTTTATTTCTCTTTCCATACATAAATCACGCCTTTGTCCCTATTGGGGTAGGCAGAGCGTCAACGACCTAAACAAAGGTCGTTCCACCACGTCTGACAAGTTTTGAGGGTTGTTTAAGATAGGGCGCTTTTCCACTAGACGGCACGTCCACGGCAACGGCAACGGCACGGCGACGATCACGTGACAAACCTATGGGAATCGATGACATGCCGTGCCGGTGCCGTGCCGTCAAGTGGAAAAGCGTGTCATATAATTTGATTGATTTTCATACATTGTCTCTTCCACGGTATCGTCGACGATACCGTGCCGTTGCCGTTGCCGTGGACGTGCCGTCTAGTGGAAAAGCGCCCATAGATGTGTGTGTATATAGCTGTAGTGACAGGTTGTCAGCCCATCGCCTTAGTTGCAATACACTATAACCCTCGAATCCCTTAGCTGGTCTTTACAGCATGCCAGCGCACGATGGAGAGCACTAACCCTGAAATCTAAGTGGAACTATAAACTAACGGAAGTCTGCTCCGAACATCAAAGGAAGGTTTTAAGTGGAGGATTTTATGTAGGAAACATTATCTTTATCAAACTGAGAACACTCACAAAGGTTTTCAAATTTTTCAGAGGTTCAGAGAAATCAGTGGCAATAAGGATAGGAGACGAGCAGGCGAGATTGAAGCTGGACAAGCATTCCGTCACGACCGTGGAGTTTGCTGACAAGTCGACGACCAACTAAATGAGAACCCTTCTGTTGTGTTTGTTTTTGTACAATAAATAGAGATACAAAAGCAATCTGGGTGGTATCACTTCAGCTATCTACATCATCACACATTGGTGTCGATTCGTAAGCGTACAAAATTACTTAATCTTGACTAAAATGGTCACCTTTCACTGTCTATCCTGAGCTGAGATGAGAGACCAGAAAGGGACAGTAACAATTTTGTTTAAAATTTAGTTATGTCATGCTCTCCACGAATCTATAGCATTCTCAAATCAGTACCCTTATTATCCTCTCCCCCTTTTCAACAACAAAAGAGTTACGTTTTGCTTAAAATGAGTATACTCTCTTAACTCTAGTGTGAAAATAGAGTCAACGGTGGCAAAGGCCGAATTTGACTATTAAGTAAGCTATTTTGTATTATTACTTAAAAAACAACGAGGCACAGAAACATGACTGCCATTCATAAAACTCAAGGTCCACCAAAAATAGTCATAGGCTTACAATAGGACTCCATAAAAAGTGAAGCATTCTATATAAAGTCACACAATAAACAAGCAATTGAAGATTGAATCATTTGTATCGGAGGCAGGATGCAGTATAAACGACGCAAGAGTGGATTATTGAACGAAGGATATGACGTCACTCTACTTTTATGATCTTGATCATACATAACAACTGATGTTACGCGTTTTTGTTAGGTTCTACAGATTTTTTATTGAAGGATTTTATAGGCAATATGTTGGACTCGCAAAGAAATCAGAGATAAAAAAAACGCATAGGTAGATGAACTATACTAGCTCATGGTAAACCGGTGGAACGACATCCTGAGGACGCAGGTTCAAGTCCTGCCCGTGATGATAAGGTCTGTAGAAAAAAGTGTTATGTTAAAAATGCTAAGTAAGAATTCCTTGTAAAAAAATTAAATGAGAGTAGGTCCCGACCCGAAATCAAAGACCCTACAACAGACAGGTTCTACATAATCTGAGATGGTTATTTTTACCAGACTGTTTTATCGATAACGGTAAACAAAACCAGTAAGTATTGGCTTTCTAAAACTCAAGGCGATGAGTCAGTAATGTGATAACAGCATCCTAAGAAAAAGACTCTATCTCCGTATGAATCACCAACCAGTCACTTTCTTGTTTTTTTGCAGACAAGACACGTTTGACACAAAAACTTTGCTGTACATGGCTGCCTATGAAAGAGCATGCAATATAAACAGTTTATGGAACTAGTTATGGACATCGATGTCCAATGTCTTTTTCTGTATGAACTACTGATCAAGTCTCAATCTGTTTACCAGTGAGTCATAGTAAATTGACTACTGGAACAGTCTACATCTGTAGTTAAGACTTCTTCCAGTAGCCAATTTACTATTAGTAGAACAGTGTAGAGTCTGCTTCGTTCTTCTATTGACTGTAAAAGCTAATTGGCAGGACTGATTATGAGAAACTGTAAAATGGCTCTACATAAAAGATTGTTAGACATAGCTATTACTTAAGGTTTTTACTAAGCCGTTGACGCTCTTCCTACCCTGTAATGTTATGTAGAATTTAACTATTACAAATTACATCATCTTCTGCGACTCTATTGATTAAATAGGATTATCAGATCGGTCAAGGCTGTACTGCACAACAGGGCTTCACAACATATCTATTGGAAGGTAGGTATACATACAGAGTGTCCAGTGCTATCGATTCGTAGAGAGCATGACTTAAATATATCTTATCCAAAATCGTTGCCGTCCCTTTCTGTTCTCTCATGATAGACAATGATGCCGATTCTGTTGCAGACACAACTTATTTTAGTTTGGTCGACTGTCACTTTCTAGAATTCGAATAAAGTAGAGACAGAAATAAAACAACTAATTATAATTCTGTCAAAATTATGCCATGGACGAAAATATATAATGCTTAAAATAGGAGGACATTATCTAGCATGCCATCTTATTTAAGGCGAGTAACGTCACCTTACAGGATTATAACATAACCATACCTTCGTGGTTGCAAAATACGTAAATACGCGACTTTACTAATATAAGTCCATACATCACTTTCTATCATGAGAGAACAGAACGGGATGGCAATAATTTTAGTTGAGATTTAGTTAAGTCGGAATGGTTACGAATCGGGCCCATTGGCTTCCCCGTACAAACTGACGCTATTATGATGATGACTTTAATAAGGATACAAATGCTACCAAAAAGCCAAAACCATGTAAACATTTTGTCAGCCTATTATTGTTATTATTATGATGATGAATAATGAAATAAATCACCGTAGCTAGAGGAAGTGTGACAAATAGCTATACACTCATTGAGGCTGTTTGCTGTTTCCGAGTGCTCCCCTCTTTGTTGTGGTTTGTTCAATGTGACTCATACTCGCAGACCTATGATGCAACGAAGTACACACCATGCAACTTCTCCAAACTGTATGACAGATAGATATATAGATAGATAAAGCGATTATATGCTACAGTAAAGACAACATACAGAATCAATAGCTTGAGTTCGAAATGACAACTCTACCTTATGATAGGCTCTGATATCAGGGCATGTATGTGAGCTGCAGCAGTGCAAAAAGCTATAACTCAGCGTCTATATTTGCATTGGAGGCTAAGCGCTGATTTTCATTACCTAAAGTTCAACGCGGATACGGTATCCATGTGTACAATTTTTGTCATATGTAACTAGGTAAGTACTGTAGGTACTGTGACTTCCATCACAGGTTATTTATAGGCGCGGGGGGCTTCCATGCTGGACTGGAAGCGATTGAAAAACATAGAATGTGCTATCTGATTTTCTTACTGAAGGATCTCAGGGTTTCACGTGTATTGTAGACGATGGTCTGACAAACTGTCATTAGAGCAATTTAATTAAAAAAAACTTATCTAATAACGAGTATTATAGTATGAAATAAATTGGATAATTGCGTATACTATTCAATAAATTGGATACTATATCGGCACAGTCATTTGACTAAAGCGCTTCTTAAGCCTGTTTTCAGATTACCTACTTCAGCAAACTTACAAAGGATCTACATAAAATGTATACATTATAATGTATGTAATTAAGTTAATTATATTCTACCACCTTAATTTTCCTATTTTAATTTCCTCGTCTAAGAATTTCTATAAAAACACAAGAAGTTCAATAACATGTAGCTATGAATGAGCACAGCTGTTATCACCATTTCTTGGAACTAAAACTCTGTCATATTCAGTGTTAAAGTTCAAATCAACAATGTACTAATTCTGAAACAGAACTATACGACCAGTCATTTGTCGTTTGATATACATTACTCCTTATTTATGTTAGTATGCAGCTTGGGTAAGTAGCTAAGCCTCAATGTACTTGAAATGAGACTAAATTTCGAAGAGGTTGAAATACCTGAGTTACAAAATAGCGTCGTAATCCGCATTATTAAAGACTGATCTGACTTGCTTGGTCAGTCTACATTTGACCGCCGTGGCGATCGGTAGTGTGTCACAAACTCTAGTTTATTCTTAATTCAAAATGTATCTACCTATTTTAGGGGTATTTTTATTATGTGGGGGTGTGTATTCTCATACGTATCACCTAGGTGCGTGCCCTGTAGTGGAACCTATGCCAGGATTTGAAATGAATAAGGTAAGTTTATGAGATAGAGCACCGGTTTCTTTATTGTTAGTGGTCAATTTGTGAAATTGGTTTGAGGGTCAAGGAAATAAGTACTGGACCTCTAAATAAACTTGTATAAATGTATAGTTTTATTTATTTTGAAAGTATAGATAAGTATCACACTATTAAACAAGTGGTGGACCGGTTCGAAGGACTAAATCCAAAAAGTTGTCACAATGAAAAAAATAATCTTTATGCTTTGGAAGAAAAAAAGCAGCTCTGGCATCAGTACTACTTACATGCTTTCTTCCTTCCTCGGCTCTCTGTCGACTGAAAAATGAACAAAACAAGAGTCAAGAAATATAATTACTGATATCAATGAGGTGTTGATATCACATAAGTAGTTGAAGTACTTTTCATGGAAGTGCAAAACAGAGGAAGTTGACAACACAAACAACTAGAACATTTTGTCTGTCATACTTCCATACACAGCTGCTGCTTGCCATACAACTGCTGACAGCTGCCAATCAACATACATACCCTATTGTACGGACTTATGCATAGTAAACAGCATAAATGAATGAAAGGGCATGTAATAGGTACGCATAGTTCACGTACAATGCAGGCGACTTTTATTTTTTATTGTTAAGTACATAACATTACGATCATAAAATCCATTCAGCTGTTTCTTGTTTGTTTTTTTTTTTAGAAAAGATGAAATATTAATCACTACTACCTTTTCGCCCGCGTTTTTATCCGTATTTTATCTTATCCTTTTTACCCCAGCATATCACGATCTTCTCAATTCCAAAGATCGACATATCAGCAGATACTGAATAACCAATATCATTTTACGCCCTTGTAGAGTAGAGTCTAATTTTACACATTGATCTACACAGACTGCCATGTGAGAGATAACGGTAATAGACGTATCCCAACAAAGCCGAGTAAACAAGTTATTTGACCTTTACGATAATGATCATGACTCCATGACTCAGTCTTCGCGTATCAGTGATAATCGGTTTACTTTTCACTTTGTGACACGATTCTTTAAGTTGCGGGGTTAACGAATCGCCTTCCGATAACCGTGGCAAAGAATGCCTAAATTAGCTAACGGTCGTCGAAGATGTTTAACATCCAACCAATATCTGACTTAGTTTGTAACGAAAAAAACCCTGTCAAAGAAAAAACCGAAACTTGTCTTACCTATGACTGAAACATATAATCAAATTCCTTGAAAATTAAGTAATGCTTCCGAAACGAAAGCCCAAGGTTTAAATTACTAGACCTCAGAAAGTACAAGAATTTTTTGGAGTAGGTATATCGGCTCCAGAGAGAGAATATTTAAAAACAAAAGGCTCAAATAAGGCAAAACATCACTCCATAATGTTCCGCAAATATTGAATATCGCGTTGATAAAATTCATTCGATCTTCAGCATAAAATAAGTGTCTTTTTTTAAACAAACCACGTTTAACAAACCTCAGACTATACCGGGTGTAAGGGACAGCGTACCGCAAACTGAGGTTGCTCACTTAACGAAATGAACAACCGTCACCAGTAAATTCTTTTAGGAAATGAAAAAAATAATGGTTTTTCCCATACCAATTATCAAATTGTGGTGGGAAAGTCAAAGTTATATTTTCATTTGCTGAAAGAATTTGCTGGTGAACGCTGTCCCTTACATCCGGTAATTTAAATATCTTTGTCGAGAGCTTTTTTTTACCAAGTCTAATCATGTGTCTATTAACTTCCAGATGCTGGGCATATGGTACGTCGTGCAGAAAACCTCGACAGCATCACACTGCATCACATACAACTTCACGAAGACAGATGAACCCGGGAAATATGAGCTCGAACAAATATCACAACACTTCATTCTGGGATTGACTCCTCTCAAACATGACTACAGGTTTGTACATACATACGATACACGTAGTCACGCCTGTATTGTATTCCTTACGGAAGGACAGCGCATCAACGACAAAAAAATTCACGAAGACGGACGAACATGGGAGATATGCACAACACTTAATTCTGGAATTGATTCCTCTGAAACATGACTATAGATTTGTAAATACATACATACATTTACGTATAGTCAAGCATGTGTTGGTGTATTCCCCGTCATTATTAAAAGGTACTTTTATTCTTCAAGTATAAATTTAATAAATTTTTCATTCGTTTTGTTATCTTTAATGTACGCACATTTTAAAATTAAGTGTTCGTAGGAGATGCAACTTGAATTTTAATATTCACTGGCGAATAAATGTTATCTTAATGAAATCGCACAGGCAATAGCATCAGAAAAATTTGTGCGCAACTCGTAAAATAATTATACAGTACTTATACTCGTAAATTAAGATTTTTGTTTATTTGTTTCTAGATACACTGGTATTTTAACAGTTCCTGACCCAGCAGTTCCAGCGAGGATGAAAGTTCGTTTCCCTTTGAGTAAGTTATCAAGATGCCCACTATCGCGCTTAGTCAACTTTTCAATATTTTCGTACAAATTGTAGCACTATGCCCACTTTTCCAAATCTCCATACATTAGATAGCACTATGCCCACTTTTTGGTGTATGACGCGTTTTCGTCGCAGGTTGTCACCTTTGGAGAAAACACGATATCCTTATAGCATGATGTCTACTTTGGTACAGTCAAATACATAATAGAACTGAAAAAGTATGAAATGTCTAAAACTGCCTCCGTGGTCTATAGGTCTGAGCAAGATTATTCTGAGCCTTGGGCTTTCTTGGGCCGGGTCGTTAGTTAGGCGCGTATTTATAAACCGATCTCAAGATTGAGAGCAATATTGAGTGCAGATTTGACAGGTGATTTTGTACTGGAATGACATTTCTGATACGAACTCAAATTCGCTGTCACTCTTGAGAGCTGATTATAAATACGGGCATTAGATTGGGGGTGGGTTCGATTCTTCCGGGGGAAAACATAGTTTATATTTGTCGATTTATCCACTATGTGAGATTTTTCCTAGTTTGATTAGGACGGTCCTACAGTTGTCTTATAAGAAAAAGATTCTGTGTTTCAGAGGGCACGTTCAGCCGTCGGTCCCGTCCCTGTTTCTATTAGTGGTGATATCCAGGGTGTTGCTCCACATTAGTGGGAATTTCTTTAAATTCTATTTACGTGAGTTCTCTGGACTTCTTAGCACTTAATGATACATATTTAATGATGCTATTTAAATTCAAATTATATTTGAATCAACGATAATTGAATAAAATAATATCAAATGTATTTTATTCAAATGCATTAAAGATAAAAATATATGATTGTATGATATTTGAGTCAAAAATATAGTGATAATGATAATAGATATTTGAATCAAAGATATTTTAATTAATGATATTTGAATAAAAGGTATTTGGGCGGCGCCATATCCCCACAATTTTTTAAGTATATTCAACTGTTGATGTTATGTTGAGTTCTACTTATTTAACTAATACCGGACTTTGGTTTTGATTTTACTTTTTTGTCGTGACGAGTTATTAATATATTAAATATTTATTTTATATGAAAATTAGAATATACAAGAAATTACGACATAGCATTATTGTAGCGAACAAAGTCAGGAAAACAAGTTATGTGGTCTCTAAATAAATCACTTTACTTTCAACATGGTTCCTGGTCATTATGGCGTGGTGGGCGTTGTCACACTGTTCACAAAATAATTTAAGACTTTCTGTTATATTTTCACAAATTAGATTAATTTAAGATTACATTACGCCTGAAAAATAAATAAAATAAATACCAAGAAAATTTTGTGTTGTTGACTGTACAAATTGTTGGCATATTACATATTCAAACTACTAACGATGTAAAAAGTGGGCATGCTGCGACAGAGAATATTAAGAATGGCAATAATGGGCTTTCCGCTATTTTCGTCATTTTGCGATCTTTTGTCTGGAGATTTGGAAAAGTGGGCATAGTGCTATAATTTGTATGAAAATATTGAAAAGTTGACTAAGCGCGATAGTGGGCATCTCGCTACGAAATCGATGATAATAATTACATAATAGTAACTTACTTGTGTTAGTTACTTACCTAAGGGGTAAGCAGAGCGTTAACGCCCAGATTAAACGATTTTTGCCAAGTCTGGGGGTTTGAGATGGGAATGTGTAATAAATGTGTTTTGCCTATACTACATTACAACATGCCAAAGCCCTTGATAACTAGAACCCCTGTTTGTATTGACTTTACTAATAAGAGAAGAATAACAGCTAGCAGATTCTATGTATTTTTATCGCCTGTAGTCCAGCGTGGAAGAAAAATATTATTTGTAATAAAACGCCTGCACGAAACAAAATATAAACTACTAAAACTAATCTCCGAAAAACGCCTGCACTAAACTAAATAGCAGCCACTCTTAATAATTTGCTCTTCATATTTTTCCAGGCGTCGCCGGTTCAGCCAGCTACACGATATTAGCCACAGACTACACCACATATGCGGCTATCTTCACATGCCAGAAGCTCGCTTTCGCTCACAGGAGGTCTGCCACCATTCTTTCCAGGACTAAGGAGTTGGACAAGATGTACATTGACAAGGTGAGCATTATTACAAATTATAGACGCCCGCCTATACCTGCCGTTTTCAGACATGAGCGAACAGAAAGGGACGGCCAAGGAGGCGGCAGTATAGAAGGACTTATCAGTTTCAGAATCGGAATAAAAGGAGTCCTTAGTTCAAGGCTACTCATGACTGCTAAAATGTAATACATAAGTTCGTTGATCTCATGATCTCATCCAATAGAAATAACTAGAGAAAGAAACAAGCTCCGTATAAGCTCAGCAACTAACTTTACCTTATCTCTCAATTCCAGATGCGTACAAAGCTCTCATCCTTCGGCGTGGACCCCTACGATCTGTCCATCATCTCTCAGCAAGACTGCCCCAAGCACCCCAACGGAACTAGTGAAGGCGTCAACATCGATATTGATCCGGACACCTTCTCTTCGCACAACATTGGCACCGCTGTAAGGAAAGCTGGTGGCGCTGTCGGTACGTTTCCCTGAGATATTTTACAATCATCACCCGAAAGAATTGCCTCAATCATATCCCAGCGAGATTGCCCCAATCATCCCCCACCAGGAGGATTGCCCCAATCATATCTTAGCAGGATTGTCCCAATAATCTTAGGTCGATCGACTCGATACCCACATGACAGAAAAAGAAGAGTAACCCATAGGTATAACAATATTCTTCTCTTTCCAGCCGATGGTGTAGAGTACGTGGTGGAAGCAGGCAAGAAGGTGTACCACAAGGTCGCCAGCAGCAAGGAAGACCTGACTGAGCCCCCGAGCAACGGAGCCAGTCGCAACTTGGACGCTGACGCTGAGTGGCTGCCTTGAAGACTAGATACAATACTCCAAAGATAGTTCGTATGTAAGAGGCGATAGCTTCCCGAGTTAAAAATTATAGAAACTCAAAGTTATGGTTAGTTTGTCAGATTATGGTCAGATCATTTGACCCATAAATGGTTTTGCTTTAGGTACTCATTAGTAGGTAATATTATTTAAGTCGTAGATTTTTTCTTACTTGACCAAAGGTGTTCCTTTCTCGCAAATCTGTTATCATAGGTTCGATACCTAGATTCCCTTTACACCGCACTTTTATAAATATATTGCCTTTAGAATTGATATTTTAAACTTTCCATTATCGATTGTCGGCCTAGTTCCACTATTTCAAATCTAAAGGCATTATCATTATCAAGTTATTTATCCAAATTAATGTGCATTTATTCAATATAAACCTACTCTAAATCGGTTTTATATAAGTAAAATCTACATTCATTTATGTATGTATTTCTATTTTATTTTATTATAAAGTATTACCTATGTTAGCAGTGAATTAGATTTGTAATAATTTTGTAAAAAAATGGATTTGAAATAAACAAATTAAAAGTCGGAATTAAATTTAACTTGTATGATTTTAGTTCAGAACCTCCTCCTTTATATTAAAAGGACAGGATTTGTAAGAAAGAATAAACTTATAATAACAAGCTTCGGTTAATGTACTTAGATTATTTAACATCAATCTAACCACAAAAGACCTTATAAAATGATACGATACTAGAACGCGGTCAGTAATATTATGCTCATACACCCATACAGAATCGTGACTAAAATTATTATGAAGGTGCCTAGTTCGTACCTGAACAAGGTATTGGTAATTTGATCTTATCAGGAGGTTTTATAGTGCTTGTTACTATACTATATAGAGGTTTTATAGGTCTACTTCCGATTCTAATTTCCTGAGATTTGTTACATAAATCAATCTCAAGTGTTATCAATAAAATAATAAAGATAAAAACGTTACAAGTAATTCAATTCGAAAAACATTTGCATAAACTAAACTATGCTGAAAAGTACTATTATATATTCTGTGCTGAAAGAAGAATCTTCTACCACATATTGACCTAGAAATCTCTACTAAACGCTACGAACAAACTGCATGTCAATAAAAATAATCCGAAGTCTTACTAACTAACCAGTGATACCTATACATATAGGAAAGTCGGGTGTATCTGGCTTGGCAAGTGCAGGCTTATTTTTGACTGCCTTCAACCTTGGTATAGTCACTAGACTCTAGTATCCATCTAGCAAGCTATCACAACATAATAATGGATCAAAATTATTTTATTCCAACATATTTGACCTATAAATGTCAGTTACACCCAGCACGTCACATCGTGGTCACAACACAACAAGACCCTGGGAGTCACATCGGATCTAATGATAACCAGATTATCTGTCTAATAACTGCGTGTTATGGCATTTTAGAGGCCATGGTCAGTGCGACCTCAAGAGGTCGAATGTGCAACGCATGTGGCCCGGAAGATCGTGTATGTGATCAAAGTTAGGCGCTTATTCATCCAAATTTCCATATCCCGACCATGATTATTTAATGGAGACCATTTAAGCACGATCAGACTAAGTTGGACCCAAAATAAAAAATGTGACCATCGTATTTTTTTTTGTATCGATGTGTTTCAGTAATCGTGGATAATCCTGAAAACCCATATGTAATTAAAAAAAAATAAGCTATCAAAATCTGGCACCGTGGGAAATAACTATCGGTTATAAATATTTAAAAATATTTAATAAACATTGAGGTTAGGTAGGTATAAATATAGTCATTATAATAGAAGGACACGTGCTACAGAATAATATTGATATTTTGCATAGACTATCAAACATAGTCACTTTGGAATGTCTGATCGAGAGCAAATATTTATTGGCTCTAACCTTACTCATGCACTTTCAACTTGCATCATACTAAGAAGTCTTCTTCTTCAAGTCGAACGACTCTATGAACTCTAGTGTCAGAGAACCGTCTCTGGCCGCTGACATTGTTTGTGTAATGAAATGAAGACAAAAGTCAAAGACAGTGACCAGGAGATCGGAACATTCGGAACTGATGGGTTAACTTGCCCTCCGAAACACGGAATTCTTTTGCAGGTAAGCAGGTGATAAATTTGAAAATCTCGCAAAGTGATATACTAACTTTGGGTTCACCCGTGGGTGAACCACTACCTCCGGATCGGGAGCCCAAGGGTCAGACCACTTGACCACGGAGGAAATGGCAATATTGCAAGGATACTAGAGTGTCGATAGGTCCATTCGCCTAGCAACTGCCAACGCCAATCAAATCAGATCAAATACTGGTCCAGCAGGCCTGCGGGTCTGGTCTAGAGGTCGAATCGTGAATAATGTGACAATGTTATTATTACTATTACGGAAACGGAAGGACCCGGGGACAATGGTAGACAATACAGGTTGTTAAAAAGTAATTAAAATTTTAAGAACTGAATGATGGTGATAAACATAATAGAGATTCCGTGCTTCGGAAGGCACGTTCGTAATGCCGTCAGAGCCGGTCGCTGTCCTTACTTGTGCTGAAAACCCACGCGGTAAGAAAAATTACCGGGTTAGCTCACTCCATCGTCGACTCTGTCACGGTCATCGCTGACCTTTGTGTCTAGAGTCAAGAGCTAACCCATACCAACAAATAAAAAAGAAAACTGATAGGGGTTGATCTGCTCAGTCATCGAAACTGAACAAGTTTCACCAGGAAATTCTTTAAGAAAAAGAAAAAATGATCCTCATACAAAATTACCAAGTCAGTCAGACAGTTTGTATGGAGAGACCAAAAAAATTATTGATTTCCTAAACAATTTCCTCGTGAGAGTTGGTCAGTGTCGTTGACTCAGCAACCCAGTATTAGTCAGTATATGGTATATATATAGTGTCAGTTACAGAGTACGCTGTCCCTTACACCCCGTATATACCTACTTGTTTCTTATACACGATGTATATTAGAATGCGTGTGCGCAGATACAGAATGCGAGCAGATTGCGATTTATAAGATCGTAATGACAATTTAGTACGTGACTACCGGACAAACTGCACTTGTCAGCTGATTTACCCTACAATGACACTAAGGGTCGTATTTATAGTCAGCTCTCAAGAGTGATAGCGAATTTGAGTTTTTATCAGAAATGTAATTTCAGTACAAAACGACCTGTCAAATCCAAACTTAATATTGCTCTCAAACTTGAGATCGCTTTATAAATACGAGCCTAAATGATGGTTTTCTTCCATGCTGGACGGCGGGCAGCAATAAAAATAGCTTCCATACTCGTAAGCTACTTAATTTCTGAAAATAATGGCGTATCTATGTAATATTAACTGAAGTGCTGAATATGCTTCTTATTTTGGATAGGAAATATTTTTGAACCGCTCGAATCGAATTCGCATGCGAAAGAGCAACTTTCGCATGCCAATTTGTATGGAAATCGCATGCGAAAGTTACTCTTTCGTTTGCGCATTAGCTTTTGAGCGGTTCAAAAAACTAAAAGCTATAAAATTATGACGTCCACGCATTTTAGTTTGATTATGATCATAGTGTAGATAAAAATTAATAATCTAACAAGAAACAAACTATAAAATAATAGCTTAGTGTTGACGGCAACAGATGACCGCAGGGCGTGTTAACTATAACTCTATTTATTAAGGCCACAGCGCATTTTAATACATAAGTATAACGTTTAACTGCTTAAACTTGTTTTGAATTTAAGTATGAATATTTTGTATAATAATGAATAAGATATTAAGTTGATAATGAATACCGCCTTTGCAAATTGCGATTTATTAAACTAGACTGATTATTGAATTTTAGTCTGTTTTGATTTTTGATTAGGTTTAATAGAATCTATTAGAATGTTTCTGGAATGTTACACGTGTCTCCTATTATCGGATAGAAAGTTATAAGAACATAGGTTAGGTATAGCCCGGGAATAAAAGTGGCTATTATTTTTTTCATTGCTTTCAGTCCAGCATGGAAGACAAAGAAGCTGCACTAAATAAAGCTGTTGAAGTGACTACCGACAATTGATTCCTTAGACAAATTATATTTTCACATTACAAAATGCGTACACAAAAATGTGTAAAACAAAAGAAGGTAATAGTTCATTGTTTTTTATCAAACCTTCTGCGAATCAACCTTGACTTGAATAATAAAACAAACTTCACTAGATAAACGAATATTCCGAAAATAGTACCAGGAATCACTCAATCGAGACAAGCCAGTAGTACCAGTCACAGGTACCAGTAGTACCTGTAATTATTCAATCAGTAGTGAGTACACTACTGCCACAGGATACGTAAGTAACAGTAGGTAAGTATAAATAAAATCTCATTCAAACAACCAAAAATATGTACAATTTTATTCGACTTTGAGGGTGAGTTGAGACCATGAAACGAAGTTTTTCCATAGAACATGTCAGCCGGTATAAGGAAAATGCATGGTTACCTGAAGCTGAAATCTCTGTTTGCAGTTTGCACAGGATCGTGAAAGAAACGTTATCGAAAATTGAGCAGAATTCCACGGAATATCAATTCAGCCCCTTACTGTTCATTTCCTACTCTGTGGTTCTATTGACAATAAGATAGAATGCTGCGCGTACGCTGATAGCAGTGTTAATTTCAAGGACAAAAGGAATTAAGCTTTCACTTTTAAATTTTCCTGGTAGTTTTTTCATTGAGGAGGAAAACTGCCTTTTTCTCCCGCTAGGTGTCGCATGGGCGACTGTACCTTGAGAACTGTCAAATTGTACCAACTTTTGTAAACAAATTGAATATTTTTAGAATATTATCAGTAAATGCCACAATGCAGTGCATTTAATTGCAAAAATAGGGGAATTCATTTGTTTTCCAAAGATTACAAATAAAGAAAACAGTTAGAGACAGTGGGAAAAAAAATTACGTATTAAAAACTTTAATGCAAGTGATGCAAGTTGAATGTGTTCAGCGCATTACAAAGAAAGTGATTATATTGAAAAAAATATCGTTTATGTTAAAAAAACTGATAAAATCGCAATACACATGTGACATTGACACGAAATAAGGTACAGTCGCCCAGAGCGCCATCTGTATTTAGCTTTTAGTTTGGCTCCTCATTTGTACGCGAATCAGGGTAAAATGAGTTGGTAATTTGCTTAGTTTTAATCTCAGACAGAGAACTGAAAACAAAATCATGGTATTCCTAAGATGTTTGTATTCTATGCTGGGCTGAAAGCGATGGAAAAATATAGAAAGTTCCAGCTGCTTCTCTTCCCAGGAATAGTAGAAAATAGAAGGAGAAAGTGGTAAATTTTTATGGGGAAGTCCCCAAAAAAAACTAAAGTTTTTTTATGTAAATAGTTCACTTTAGTAGACTGATTTGGTATTAAACGGGAAATTAAAAAAATAATGACTAACGTCAAAATTAATAAAGGTGACGGATGTCAATTGACGCAAATACATTAATTTATACTATTCCTAGATAGGTATTTCAATCTATTTTCCTCACATGATATGTTAATTTGCCGTTTAGTCATAAAATTGAAAAAATTATGATATCCTGAACTGGGTTAGTTTAGTATAAAATATAAGCTGTTTTCCGGCACACTGTTTTCCTGTATAATATTTTATAAAAATTTCTCGTTGCATATTTATTTTTCTGTTTATTATTATTTTCTATGAATAATGGTAATTATATTTTCTTGTGCTAATTTAATTACTTAAGGATTAATAATATAGTTTTCTTTAAATCAAATTTATTTGGCATCAAGGTGTTTTGGGTTTGACACTGTAGGTAGGTACATAATTCCCGCAATCTGATAGGGGTTGCTCAGTAAATTTTTCACTAGGAGATTCTTTCAGGGTTTTTTTTATCTCTTCCTGAGGCTTTTAAGTTGAGGGTCACAGATGAATCCATGTCCACGGTACATGCAGCAGTACGGAAAATGGTGCCGAATCGACAAAAAAACACGTCTTAAACAATTTGAATGGAATTCTAACCGACAGGATCAAAGTAAGTTCGTCTATATTGCCGTCACTACTAACTACGACTGATGATTTAAGACTCGTATTTATAAAGCGATCTCAAGATTGAGAGCAAAGATCATTTTGTACTGTAATGACATTTCTGATACGAACTTAAACTCGCTGTTAGTCTCAAGTGTTGATCATAAATACGGGCCTTAATTTTATTAGGATTTTTCCTACAGCTTAGTTTATGTCAACTTAATAGTATAAATATGCATTTGCATTTGCATTTGCGTGCGTCATAAAAACCACAAGTGATAAAAATAAAAAATATTCAGGAAATATCTTTATTAAGAGCGGTTGGTCGTAGTCGTAGTATATTTTTTTTACTTTCATAAAATAAAAAGCATTTAATTACACTCAAAAACTGGAATCCAAAAATTTGAATCAATGAATCAATCAATCAATGAAATAGTACTCCTATTTCTTTGATTCTTTTAAAGTATATCATTAAAGGTATTAATTTAGGAAATTTCCAAAGTGGAATGTCCTATTTATAGTACCGTATTAACAATACATCTACAACTCCATTTATATTGTACCTATACCTACTACCTATTTAGGCCAGTTGATAATTATCAACAGATACTTAATTGCATCTTAAAAGGCAGCAAATAAAATAATTATCTCATATCGATATCGCAGAATCTAGTACCTTTATGTTATTCCTCATATTGCACATAGATACAACAATTTACTACGAGTATCAAGGTGCCTAAGTCAGTATCACTACTAGGGCTGCTCCATGAGTTGAGTTTTATATTTTAGGCTACTATATACAGGCTGTTACTTTAATTGGGTGCCATAGCTTAGAGGGTGTTTCAATAACGAAAACTATAGCACACTTTTTCGCCATACCCATAAAAATTATACCGATCAAAGCGGTCATTTTGTATGGGATGTCAATATTTGTTATTGAGTAGGACTTTTTCAAATATTTTAACGGCTTAATTATCGTTACTGAAAGACCCTTTAAGCTATGGCACGCAAATAAATTAACAACCTGTATACAAGAGTGATTTAAAAAAAAACACATTTTACTAATAATGCATAATATTAATAATAATATCGTTCCGGTTAATCGTTACAATTTATAAACATCCAATTTGAAGGCGAACAAACTTCATCACACACGATTTATCGAATCTAGTCTAGATATTTTTTTTATTAATTACAGATTTTTATTCATATTTACGCACAGATTAACTAGATAATTATATTATGCCTTAAAAGAAGCTTCAGAAGGCCCATGTATTTAGCTTAGTATCTAATTCTGTATTTAATTTTAGTATCGACTACACCCGCGCCATTGAATTTTCTCTGAGGACTAAGATGATTACATTATACTCCTATGTGACAACCCTGAGGCCTACTCGTGCCAATATCTTGACTCGGAAGTACATATTAGAGGTGTGTTTCCTATTGTGTATATCCGTTTTTTACTGACTATCGATTGACACCATATTTAGAACCACTTATGATGACTGTGACACACATGGTTTTATTGACAACAATTAATAAAAATAACTAGTTATGTACTTATACAGGGTGTTAGAGCACGGATGGAAATACCTTAAACATTATCGTTATGATCAAACAAAAATAGATGATCACGAACAGTTGATTGATTTAAATATATTAAGTAATTACTTATAGTTAAAGGTCCAATATGTCTGTTTTTTATATATTATGGGTACGTAATGGGCCCGATTCGTAACCACCCTGACTTAACTAAATCTCAACTAAAATTATTGCCATCCCGTTCTGTTCTCTCATGATAGAAAGTGACAGGTATGGACTTATTTTACTTAAGTCGCGTATTTTGCAACCACGAATTGCTACCAATGCTTAGTAACTTTGATGCAAAAAGTTGGATCCATTTCCATCGTCGACTCTGCAAAGTCTGGACGAAGAGTTAAGAATATAATACTTAAGAAGAGACAATCGCTAAAGGTACTACACATTGCCCTCGATTCAGGCCGCCACATTCTTAACTAATTTTAAGATAGCGCTGTCACTTTCTTTACTTTGACATAAGAACAGGATAGCAAATAAACACATGTGTTTGACGTTCCTAATTTGACATAAGCTGCTTTAAATAAGAACCGAGCATAGAGCATGTTCCTTATTTTACGTTAAATAAGCAATCTAATGTCAAATTTAAGCAATTTAATGTCAGATTAGGTATGTCAAAGTCATGTGTTTATTTGCTATCCTGTTCTTATGTCTAATATAAGAAAGTAACAGCGCTACTAAGAATTAGAATTAGTAATTGGACGGCGTGAATCGAGGCCATTGTAGGGTTGAAAAATAAATGTAGAGCCCTTCGTACAACAAATGAATAACACCGGTTCGTCGTTTAAAAATAGAATAATAAGACAAAAGAATTCACGGTTGACTTGCTGTTAAACTACCAACAGTGTGACGTTTGTGGTTTTCCTCCTACACTCTTGAACTTGCCCTTCACTTTACATCTCAGGTCCTTTCAGTTTCTTTTTCATTAAGGCCCGTATTTATAATCAGCTCTCAAGAGTGACAGCGAGTTTGAGTTCGTATCAGAAATGCCACTTCAGTACAAAACGACCTGTCAAATTCATACTTAATATCGCTCTCAAACTTGAGATCGCTTTATAAATACGAGCCTAAGTACATGAGAAATGGATGCCTCATGCCTCTATATAGGCAAAGGAATAGCAGACGGCGGTCACCTGTTGATTCGGCAACTTGAAATAAAAGTAGTTTTAAACATTATTTCAACTGCTTAGAAGCAGCAGCAGTTTTGACAGAACTGTCAACTGCTGGAGAGCCATCCATCGAACTAAGTACTTCCCGCCGGGCAAACTGAAAAAGTAGATGACTCGAAAGTTTCTTAGGCTGTTTACCCCGTAGGGGCTACATGCATGATTTTATGTATGTAATGAATAAGTAACTCAATAAATAAAACACAGAGTAATTAAACACAGCTTCCTCTATACAATCAATGCATTGATGGAGGTGCTGATAAACGCCTACCTGCTACAGTTGTTATATCTCACGACTGCCGCTAGGCTATACTTGTAGTTGGGCGCGTACAGACACGCGCTCTAGTGTGCGTGACCGCAGGTTTACTATGCTGAGCTTACGCACACTAAGACAACGTGTATGTAGGTACATTTACACACACAAGTATGTTTCTAATGCAGTCGTGTGGTAAAACAGCTATGTAAATTAATTTAATTCAAGAATTCAAATGCGTGACAAATGGTACCTATCTGTATTTATTTCACAATATTAATAATGAATATCCGACATAAATCTCGTATATACGCATCTACTGGATAGATCTCTAATTTTACATGCTGCTTGCGTATTAACAGAATATCTCTTTTCCCAGAAAATGATAGTCGAAAGGCTCGTCTATATTTATAAGGTTCCACAGGCCACATGGCCACAGTTTATTTTGTACATGGCCTAACTTAAGTAGTAAGTAGCTCTTTTAAATGTATTTTTTTTTGTGTTTTATATTGATTCTTCTTCTCTTTTGCCTAGCGTTTTCCCGGCCTAGTGTAGTGTGGTGTGGGTCCGCATTTTCCGTTTTTTCTTTGTAAGTATTTATAGTATGTAAAAAATCCAAGCCTGCTCAATAGTTTACAATATTCTGCTCCGATGTTAATCAAGCATCAGGGCTTTTTCGTACCTCACCGGTGGATGAGCACCTTTATATAGTATCGTATGTAAACTTTATGTAAATTGTCGTCAGGTGCAGTCAATACTCGTCGATTAGTTAGTCGTATGATTTAACTGCTTCGTCATATTATGTATAGACACGTGGTTATCCATTATGTTTACCAATACATAAGTAGTATAAAAGGAAGTCCCACTTCGCGTCCCTTCTAAACAATGCAAATGCAACGGATTTAGAAACTGTTTCATACGTATTTTTTTTTTAGATACTAATTGAAGTTTTAGTTAGTGCCTCAAGCTTATAAAATTTACAGAAAATTTTGCAATTTGAAAAACGTCATTCGTTCATTCGTTTTCGTTGATTCTATTTTGACATTATGTCAAATATAAAATTTTAGCTACATTTGACATTATGTCAAGTCAAACTCATCAAGACAAAGATTTTATTGTGACGTTTTGTGAATCACCAAGCTAGATTGGACAAGGTTTATTAATTTATAAACCCACTATTATAACTAAGGTAATTATTGGATTAATCATCATTATTTACATAGAATTTGACAGGGCTTCCCCTGTGACCTGTATTAATTAACTATCGATTATTTAACCGTAAGCGGTTATACACCGAATTCAAATTACCGTAATAAAACTAATTAATCAATTGGTTAAAACTAAATTCTGTGTATTGATTAATTTAATTAAATATCGTATTTATTAACATTTCTCTTACGCACTCTAAAGTGGGTCTTTTTCTTCTGTCGTGATGGTTTGATGGGTTGAAGGAACCGATTAACCCTGTCTTCATCAGAGTTTTTAAACTAGCTAGCTAAAGTCTAGAAAAGACAGCGATAGTAACAGCTGGAGTAACAGGTGCCTTTCAAAGCCCGGAATCTAGTTAATTATGTAGTCATTCTAAATTACTTTTCTGACAATCAGGCACAACTTGCACTGTCCTAACCAATCGCGTACAAAGTTATTTTCATGTCAACTTTGTGTTCCCTTTAGAAATCTAACCATTGATTTACCACTAGCCACTAGTACATACACAAATCACGCCTTTATCCCTAGCGGGGTAGGTAGAGCAAAAACGACCTAAAGAAAGGTCGTTCCGCCTCGTCTGACAAGTTTTGAGAGTTATTATTACAGATGATTATGTATATTGCTGTAGTGACAGGTTGTCAGCCCATCGCCTATAAATTGCAAT
>JARACY010005224.1:0-22788 GCA_029255725.1 Scrobipalpa atriplicella | reverse complement strand
CAATTTTGCGATTGAAAAGGCTAAAAGCGTTTTCAGTATCGACTAAAATAGATTTTGCTTTGAATTTTGTCTGAAATAACGCTGATATCCTTTGAACAGATTTCATTTTTTTTTTAAATACTCACAATGACATCAGGAAATGCTCCTGCTGCATTCAATTAATGAAACATTGCTATAAATCTTGACCAAAATTGTTGCCGTCCATTTTTGTTCTCTCAGGATAACGACAGTTGACCATTTTAGTCAAGATTTTGTGATTTTGTGCACAAACGAATCGATACCATTGCCTTATACAGGGTGTATAGATCGTGTTCCTTAAAACTCTTAGTCACACCTACGTACAGGTACACCCTTCATAAAGTAAAGCCCAGGTACACCCGTTGATTGTTGGCTTGCATTGTCAGCACGTTAGCATGGTGACTTGCCCCTTTGTAGCTGCGCTGTAGGAACACACGAGACTACTGCAAACAAATCTCGCTGTGGACTTGTTTTGCTCAAACACTCCGGTGTTTTAGCTGATGAATAGAAAAATGCAGGTTGTGCGTATTCCCTTTGTAGGATGCATTTAATAAAAAAGTGATAGGAGGGGAAATTTTTTTCTACCGTTTATCATGCGACAATAGTCACTTTGTGAAATATGACTTTCACGAATTTCATGAAACATTCTGCTACAAAGTAAAAGATAAAATCGTGACTGTATCTAATTTTTCTATACTAGTGACTATGGTATAGAGAAAAGTGTTTTAGTAAATACCGAGTAAAAGTAAAATGAAAACCAATATTTTGTAGAAAATAATTCAAATGTATGTAAATGGTGAATTTCTACTGTATAGCGAAATAGTACAATAAAGTCAAGGTAAATTACTGTTTCTGAGATAGGTACCTCTGTACGTACGTGTGTGTCGTACGTTTGGCACAAATTCCGTCGGTGCGATACCTCAAGCGAGGCTAAGTTCCCCCTATATCAGAGCTCCTTGTCTCACGGCGCAAACCCTCCTGGCGCTAACCACCTCGCACTCATGAATATTCCCTTACATGTGTCTTCATTTGCATCACAGTAAGGATGTATGTAAAGCCACTGCATGTGCATCCACCAATTTATATCCTAAGTCGTTGGCTCGTTTTAGTGAAAATATATCTTCGGTGTAAATGTTTAAACGCGTAAGGCGACACTTTAAAAATGCTTTGGAAATAGAAATTTTGCTCGCGTTCGGTAAAATTTATTGCACTTGGGGTTTGTGTGAAATGTGCACACAGTTTTATTTTTTGGTATGCAAAGAGGTATTAAAACTTTGTAATGTTGGTATACGAATACGAGCATTTTGCAAAGTTCACTGATCCTGGTTTATTACCAGATTAGCACTAGATGTCTAACTGGAATGTAAAATATTTTAGCCATCAATAACGATTTGTTTTAAAACAAAGAACATTGTTTAACATTGTAATTTTATTTTGTACATTTCTCGAGAGTATTTTTTCTACATGGCACATACATGGTACATTTTTGATCAACGACAATGTTTAGGGCTTTCAGAGCCCATTGGCTAGGGATATTCTTTCTTTACAATGTACTTGTACTTACATTCATTTTGATCTGTGAATTTATAATTTTGGAAAGGGACATTGATCGTGAATTTTAAATCATAGCCATTATCTATCATTCCCATTTCCCGACTCAGACCAAAAATCTATTACCACATTTTTTTCCTGCAGTAAAACGCATTGTAAAACAAATACTTAATTCTGTTATATTATCCAAATATACGATAGTTTTAACTTTAATGAATCGAACCCATTAAATTCCACGGAACTGGGAATTGGTCCCTTACCCAAGGGTTTGTCGAGTGTGTCACGTATTAATAATGTGGATCGGAATGACTGAGTACTACAGGGCACGGCCCTCGGTGAATAATTATTGGTTCATTAATCGAGCCCTGAGCTCTGGGACCGGCTTGGTCGAGTTTTGAAATGAGAGTCGACAAATGTCTGTATTTTGTAGAATGAGAATGTATTTTTATTATTTAAATGTCTCATTAAATTTAATGATGAATACTGATGAAAAACACTGAAGGAAACTCATATTCGTAAAAATAAATCAGTCACTCACAAAACGAATTATATAAATTCACTGAATTTTAGTAAGAATATGATTTTAAAATTGAGGATATTTCTAAATAAAATCTTCGTCATACATCATAAGTAACTTGTGCTTGAGAGCAATATTAAGTATGGATTTGACAGACCGTTTTGTACTGAAATGACATTTCTGATACGAACTCAAACTCGCTGTCACTCTTGAGAGCTGATTTTAAATACGGGCCTAAATTAACTAATTGAACCAGTTGAATATCATTATGATTGCAGTCAGTGATTAGTTTTTTGTATATTTTTTTTACGATATATACACCTAAAATGTCAAGAGGAAATAAATCACTCTCTATCCATGTTTAATTCAGAACTGCGAGCCCGGATTGATGAAACTATTTTCGTATCTTACACACCGCGTCGAATGTAGAATATTTTCGTTCCTGTTTTACCGTTATGTTAGCTGTTTTTTTACTCTACATGTTTTTAGCTTGATTGGCATTCGCTTCAGTGAAAACAAAAATACAACACAATACAAAAATAATGTATGTTTACTGTATATGTGGTTTCAGATCAGAATTAGCACCATTTAATGTCATAATTTCCAAGATTTAAACTAAAGGATAAATCCAAGGAATAGGTATGCAGCAGCGTTCCCTCCTTCTTCCGCTCCTAGAGTCTGATAAAATATAAAAGTATGAAAATCTATGACACCATTTCTTGCTTGTCTCTCGAACAAAATACTTCAATATTTTTATTGGAACACCAATTTGTTCTCGTATCGAACCCTAACTCCGAATCGCTAGATTCAGCACCTGCTATTCCAACTTGTTGTTACGTCTGCACCGAAACAGGTAACATTTGTTTAATATAGGAAAACTTTGGCGTACAGCGGTGAGCCAGTGAGGTTATAATAAATCAAAATTATTGGCAAACTTTGAGCGAAGCGAGACACCTGAGGTATTAATTTCAAACGCGCATTAATTGTTTAAACATTTTCACATCAATTACGGATGCTGTACGCAATTTCCTTACGTAAGCAGCCTGTACCTACACGGTGAAATTTCATCCTTTTTGAAATCTAAAGTGGTTCACTCATGGAACTAACAACTTATTTCCAAGAAGTATGGGTCGGTCAAATTTTTTTTTTTTTTTACACGAGCGCAGGATTTGAACTTATAATGTTGGAGATCCATGTCGTTTTTCTAACGAACTGTCGTATTCTATCAAGTGACTAGAAAAGACGTATTAAAATTCACTGTTACATGATGTTACCCTTAAATATAGTACAGCCAACTGTTAACAAACAGCACTAACTTTATTTCTTTTTCCTATAGCACCTGCAGTAGTATGTTTCAATGACAATAAACTTTAACAATAAAAGAAAACCTTACTACTGCGAGCTCGACAGAGTCTACTCTCAGCCGCGCTGCAACTAAGCGTCTGTAAATTTAGCAAAAAATATTTCCTTCGCGAAGAAAAACAAAGGCGACTTCGTCCCCGCTCTGAAATTTATGAGATGCGCCGCGGATTAAAAATGTTTTGCCGTGCCCTCGGGCGGGCCACGACTTCATTAGAGCAGCTGAAATATTGTGATTAATATTTACCTTACACTTCTAGCGGATTGTGACGTCATCGAGGCGTGAGCCTGTAATTAGGGATCGTTGAATAATGCAAGAAAGTTCATTTGAAGGTTTAAATACGGCGTTTGTATCGTCTTATCTTGAAGCGCTGGGAAGTTTGCGAAGGCCGCGGGGTCTTGAGACAACAAGGCGGGCGCTAAGTGGGAGGAAATTTTACACTATTTATTATATTGTGTAGGTACTTACCTACCTCTCGGCGACCGTCAACGGCAGAGCTGCGAGGGTTCGATACGAGAACAAATTGGTGTTCCAATAAAAATATTGAAGTATTTTGTTCGAGAGACAAGCAAGAAATGGTGTCATAGATTTTCATACTTTTATATTTTATCAGACTCTAGGAGCGGAAGAAGGAGGGAACGCTGCTGCATACCTATTCCTTGGATTTATCCTTTAGTTTAAATCTTGGAAATTATGACATTAAATGGTGCTAATTCTGATCTGAAACCACATATACAGTAAACATACATTATTTTTGTATTGTGTTGTATTTTTGTTTTCACTGAAGCGAATGCCAATCAAGCTAAAAACATGTAGAGTAAAAAAACAGCTAACATAACGGTAAAACAGGAACGAAAATATTCTACATTCGACGCGGTGTGTAAGATACGAAAATAGTTTCATCAATCCGGGCTCGCAGTTCTGAATTAAACATGGATAGAGAGTGATTTATTTCCTCTTGACATTTTAGGTGTATATATCGTAAAAAAAATATACAAAAAACTAATCACTGACTGCAATCATAATGATATTCAACTGGTTCAATTAGTTAATTTAGGCCCGTATTTAAAATCAGCTCTCAAGAGTGACAGCGAGTTTGAGTTCGTATCAGAAATGTCATTTCAGTACAAAACGGTCTGTCAAATCCATACTTAATATTGCTCTCAAGCACAAGTTACTTATGATGTATGACGAAGATTTTATTTAGAAATATCCTCAATTTTAAAATCATATTCTTACTAAAATTCAGTGAATTTATATAATTCGTTTTGTGAGTGACTGATTTATTTTTACGAATATGAGTTTCCTTCAGTGTTTTTCATCAGTATTCATCATTAAATTTAATGAGACATTTAAATAATAAAAATACATTCTCATTCTACAAAATACAGACATTTGTCGACTCTCATTTCAAAACTCGACCAAGCCGGTCCCAGAGCTCAGGGCTCGATTAATGAACCAATAATTATTCACCGAGGGCCGTGCCCTGTAGTACTCAGTCATTCCGATCCACATTATTAATACGTGACACACTCGACAAACCCTTGGGTAAGGGACCAATTCCCAGTTCCGTGGAATTTAATGGGTTCGATTCATTAAAGTTAAAACTATCGTATATTTGGATAATATAACAGAATTAAGTATTTGTTTTACAATGCGTTTTACTGCAGGAAAAAAATGTGGTAATAGATTTTTGGTCTGAGTCGGGAAATGGGAATGATAGATAATGGCTATGATTTAAAATTCACGATCAATGTCCCTTTCCAAAATTATAAATTCACAGATCAAAATGAATGTAAGTACAAGTACATTGTAAAGAAAGAATATCCCTAGCCAATGGGCTCTGAAAGCCCCTAAACATTGTCGTTGATCAAAAATGTACCATGTATGTGCCATGTAGAAAAAATACTCTCGAGAAATGTACAAAATAAAATTACAATGTTAAACAATGTTCTTTGTTTTAAAACAAATCGTTATTGATGGCTAAAATATTTTACATTCCAGTTAGACATCTAGTGCTAATCTGGTAATAAACCAGGATCAGTGAACTTTGCAAAATGCTCGTATTCGTATACCAACATTACAAAGTTTTAATACCTCTTTGCATACCAAAAAATAAAACTGTGTGCACATTTCACACAAACCCCAAGTGCAATAAATTTTACCGAACGCGAGCAAAATTTCTATTTCCAAAGCATTTTTAAAGTGTCGCCTTACGCGTTTAAACATTTACACCGAAGATATATTTTCACTAAAACGAGCCAACGACTTAGGATATAAATTGGTGGATGCACATGCAGTGGCTTTACATACATCCTTACTGTGATGCAAATGAAGACACATGTAAGGGAATATTCATGAGTGCGAGGTGGTTAGCGCCAGGAGGGTTTGCGCCGTGAGACAAGGAGCTCTGATATAGGGGGAACTTAGCCTCGCTTGAGGTATCGCACCGACGGAATTTGTGCCAAACGTACGACACACACGTACGTACAGAGGTACCTATCTCAGAAACAGTAATTTACCTTGACTTTATTGTACTATTTCGCTATACAGTAGAAATTCACCATTTACATACATTTGAATTATTTTCTACAAAATATTGGTTTTCATTTTACTTTTACTCGGTATTTACTAAAACACTTTTCTCTATACCATAGTCACTAGTATAGAAAAATTAGATACAGTCACGATTTTATCTTTTACTTTGTAGCAGAATGTTTCATGAAATTCGTGAAAGTCATATTTCACAAAGTGACTATTGTCGCATGATAAACGGTAGAAAAAAATTTCCCCTCCTATCACTTTTTTATTAAATGCATCCTACAAAGGGAATACGCACAACCTGCATTTTTCTATTCATCAGCTAAAACACCGGAGTGTTTGAGCAAAACAAGTCCACAGCGAGATTTGTTTGCAGTAGTCTCGTGTGTTCCTACAGCGCAGCTACAAAGGGGCAAGTCACCATGCTAACGTGCTGACAATGCAAGCCAACAATCAACGGGTGTACCTGGGCTTTACTTTATGAAGGGTGTACCTGTACGTAGGTGTGACTAAGAGTTTTAAGGAACACGATCTATACACCCTGTATAAGGCAATGGTATCGATTCGTTTGTGCACAAAATCACAAAATCTTGACTAAAATGGTCAACTGTCGTTATCCTGAGAGAACAAAAATGGACGGCAACAATTTTGGTCAAGATTTATAGCAATGTTTCATTAATTGAATGCAGCAGGAGCATTTCCTGATGTCATTGTGAGTATTTAAAAAAAAAATGAAATCTGTTCAAAGGATATCAGCGTTATTTCAGACAAAATTCAAAGCAAAATCTATTTTAGTCGATACTGAAAACGCTTTTAGCCTTTTCAATCGCAAAATTGTAGTTCTGAGTACACTCAGCGGCGAACCGAAATTGTTAAAAGTGCACTGGAATATTTGAAACAAAAGTCTGGGCCGTGCTCGTGCTAGTGCAAATAACGTTATATTTCTGAATAATGTTATATTTTTCCGGCAAAACTCGCACAATACTCCGGCTGGCAATTATAGGCCGTTAAAGATAATAACGGATCTATTGGGTGGTCGTATCGAGGTTTGTATCTTAATTGCCAACGTGCGGAAATAAACGCCAGTACACTCAGCAAAATTGTTTCATAATTTTGTCATATTTGATAGGCTTTGAAAGAACTTACTTGACTAAAAGTAGTAAGTACTTTTTACACGACGTAATAAGCTTAATTTGAAAGTGACTCATTTAAATGATAATATTATTAAAGATCCATACTTTGAAAGGAGATATTTGTGTGAACATTCCATTTTAAAACTTTAAGATACGTTTTTAAATTGAATAAAACAATATTGCAATTAAAAGATAAAAAAAGACGAGGAATCAGATAAAACTTGTGAAGTGCAGTAATGGTCAGATCTGAGTAAAATAAACTGGAAAAGAGCTAAAGTAGAGTTTTTAACTGTTTCTCGTTTAAGTAAGTAGTATAAAAAAACAAGTAAAATATTTTATTTTTCAATGTAACTTATTGCTACTTTTTTCAATCAAGAATCAAACGAAGGCAACTAGATCATTATACCTACCTTAAATTGAATTTTCTTCAATCCAGAGCCCAGGATATTGGGGAGAAGATTGTACTGACTTGTTATGAGTGTTCGAATTACTTACGTAATAAGAAAATGGATAAACCAAAATATATTCTGGTAATTGTTTTTCATCAATGTGCCAAAGCTCATTTCTTTCGTCTGTCCGTTATCTCAGTTATTTGAGCTCACACTCGCCTTCTAATCACTAGAAATTAATAAGGCTAATAATAATCTCCTTTTCGCCTGCCTTTACGCTCTACCAAAATACCTACTTACTACCTTTCACACATTGGAAGCTAGGGGCTAAAAATATTGCCGGAAGTTTTACACACGAAAGCTCAGTTGGTAAGTGCAATAGAATAGAGCGTTTGGGTTGTAGGTTCAAAAATCAGTTGATTGATATTTTTAATTTATTTATTCCGGCTCTTTAAAACACAAAATTGCACCGAGAGTGCCAAATACAAATTTCGATAGTTTTTACTACAACAGCTGCTAAATCCTTCATGGGGGTATTGTAAATACCACAGATACATATCTGAGTTCAATACTCACTGCGCCAGATATAACAGGTAGGTTGGTGGGAATGCTGCTGCCCATTTCCTCTAAAAAGTAGGTAAAGAAATTGTGAGATAAATTCAGGAAAATTTATCTCTCAATTTCGGGACGGGAAGAGATAAGGTAGAGCTATTCCGACTCGACACAACACTGCTAATCCTATGCCCATAATTATCAAGCAAAAAAATAAAATATTGCAGAAATCTCAAGACTCTAATGATCGTTAAAAGCACATATTTAAGAACCGCCGGATTTTTTATTCTGTCTCAATTTATCCGTGATAGGATAATACCTGCTCTAATCAATTAAGGAGATTTTATCGGAAGAGTAATATTTAAAGATTTTATCTTAAAAGGAAAAATTAGAGGTTCATTCCTGGAACTGAACTCTCGATAACAATGCTTTAATGCCTCGGTGAGCGATAAAATTCCGCTAAATGTAGATTTGATTGCGTATTGATGAGGAATAAAATGTAATTCTAATGATATTTTATTTCTTTTAGCATATTCAGAAAAACGAAAATATTATGGCCTCGAGAGAGCAGAATATACAACGGGTAAAACCCAAGTCATTTGATGGTTCTCTGTAAATGTAATCCAGGGACCTAAATATTACTACCATCGTTCTATAGTGTAGTGTATCTAATATCAACTTTGTGTTCCCTCCCTGGAAATTGAACATAGAGCCTCTGGATTAGAAGCCCATGGCTCAGACCACTAGACCACAGGGAGGCAGTTAATACATAAACTTATCACTTACTATGTTAAAAACAGTAAGTACCTTTATTGAAATATGAAAATTAAACAAGTTTAGATTTTGTAAAACTGTAGATACAAAAGTACAAATCTATAAACTCTAAAAATAAAGAACAAACAAAAAGAAAGAACGATGACATCTTTTGATCTTTCATTCCTTAGAGCCGTTTGAAACTCGAAATAAAACAACAACGGGAGAAGCTCTTACACGGAGAGAATGCGCCTTCAAAGCCAAACGAAGAAGTTAACGCGGGCCGTACCACGTGAAGGGTTCCTCCAGGGCACTTAATAGCGTTCATTTGCTGAAAAAAATACGCAGCGAGAGCCCTGATCGCGTCCGACACAGAGGGCCCACTTAAACCCTCGACGCTTCAAAGGCCCAAGGCTTTCTGCGTTTGTTTGGAGGCTTTTTAACGAACTACAAAAGGTAATTATTTTTGGAACGATTGTGAAGAATTTGTATCTCAGTTAGCAACGACGTTATCTTCAACTGAAACAAGCTGTTTCAAATATGTCTCCTTAACCTTCAGTTCAATTTTAGGTACTATTTATAATTTTAAAGTTCAATGTGCAAAATTCTCTGTCTAATTTGTCCATTTAATTAAAAGAGAGACGACAAGCAAGAAGACTTTCTTTGCTCTAAAGCCCACTAGCAAATGAACAGCCAAATCTCTAGTTCTACTTTATTTTAACACGGAACTTAAAATAAACGAGCAGTTCCAAGAAAAAGACACATTTATCGTGCTAAGTTGAAACTAGCTGCGAAGTTCGTAACTAGCGCAAATTCGGGTAAAGCTGCTGACACATTAGCTTACTCGAGAGTAGCAGACGCGACGGGCACAGATTCAATATACCACTAGTTATACAGGGTGGAAGTTACTAACATAAAGTAAAGAGAGAGAGAGAGAGAGATAAGGGAGATAAGATCGACCGCAATTTTTGTACAGTTGTCAGAATTGAGAACCACAAAAAATGCCAACACTTTATTTGACTACAGCGCAGCAGCTGACAGCTGTACAAAAATAGTGGTCGATCCTGTTTTTGAAATGTTTTGGACAAGGTACTTCTGACAGAGGTCGAGTCCACTACGGCAGAGTTTAAATTCATTATGTTGAGCACTGCTTCGATAGCTTAGTTAGTTGGTAGAGCGATGGAACGGCATTCTAAAGGTTGCTGGTTCATGTCCTCTCCGCGGCAGATTTTTAAGCCTCTCATTTGAAGTGATCAAATAACTAAAAAATTTAGCTAAATTCAATTTGGATGATGACAGTGTTCACAGAAAATTCTTTTGCACCACAAATACCACAAGTACTAGTTTAAAGTATTGTAGGTACCTATAGCGTCTTGTGTAAAATTTCATTTTTTCTTCAACATGATTTTGGTCTTTTGGCAAGTCTATCAAAAATGTAACTGTGCCGAAACTACCCGCGGATTCGTAGACACAATCGATCGTCGACTAAATTTCCACACTCGACATGTTCAATATTCAATCACCTGTCGACGAATCCAGCTGCACATAATTACTAATTTCGGCAGCGAATCTAATATATCCGGCAGAATCCAGCTCGTCACACCTCGCGCATTCTAATCTTCAAGATAATGTAAACTACTTGCTGGACTGGGAGCGATAGAAAAACATAAAAGATTCCAGTTAGTTCACTTTCCAAGAGAGAAACGAGGATTTAGGTATATTGCAATTTAGGCGAAACACTGACATCACTGCTGCAATACACAATAATTATTTTCTTGTTGTAAATAGCCATAAATCTATACCCTAAGAGCTCGTTAAAGTTCTGCCTACTCCATGAGGAAAACAGATGTGATACAATATGTAAGTATGACTTGCTCTTCGCATGTCTGAATGTACTCATATCCAGCAGTATCCAGCTGTTCTCCTTCCACACTAGTCACGCCTTGCACACACTAATCTATATGATAATGAAAGCCGTTCCAGGACATACACGGCGATCTCTTATATGACGGTCCAGAGGTTAAGGAAAATGGAAAATTTTCATTTATAAATTATTTACTAGCTCATCGAATGGCACTCAATAATTAAAAATATTTTGTATTGTACGTATGTAGGTACAGATTTATACCTACCTACAAGACGTATACCTCAATATCAAATAAAAAGGTTTTCCGTCAATTACCTAATCTTAGGCACGTGTAGGCTTTTAAGATATAAAACTTGAGAACGAGGCTTTTATATTTCAACTTTGTTGGAAAATTGTACAAAGCCAAGTAATTTAATGACCTTTCAAAAGGATCTTAACAATTTCCGAACTTTATCCAGTTAACTTATTGCGTGAAATAAAATTATAATAAAAGAAATTTTATTTTATCAAAGATAATAAAATGTACCTACTAATCTGTTACTTACAATAGATAAGAAACATAATTTAGCATAACAGCATTAGATCGTAGATTTATAATAATTCTGTGAATATTCTGTTAATTATGGTACAGCACAGCACATAATGATCATGATCAAGCAAGAAATCGTTTACACAAGTGGATAGGGCACAATGCACATTCTTTGAAGATTAGGGTCCAGCTGACCTTACCTCTCAGGCCAGCCGGCACAAACGTGGCAGCGCATCGTCGGCGCTGAGCTCATGACGGCCCCCTTTGGCGGCAGCACCATAGGACAGTAACACACACATAGCACATTAATGGACTGACCTAAGAAAGCGACGGACAAGTAAGTTTTTACGTCAGAAACTCACTGACTTGGTATAAAGTTTCATCCAACTAATGAATTTACGCTGCAGTGTAAAATTGTGCCGGCGGCGGTAACCCCGACTGCTGTCAATCCCGCATACACGCCGAAAGCAATTTCATGTTCCAGTGACGACAGCTGCTATTGTTCACTGTTGTATTCCATTTTTCGTGTGATTTTTCTATAGCAACGCACGGAAAACGCTCCCATTTAACGATTCTCCAGACTGCAAGAAAATTGGCTTTTGATTATTTTTCCTTTATGAAATACTCGTCAATCTTTGGAGGAAATAATTCTGTCAATCACTTATGGATTGGGTGGGATACAGGCATATTAGCTGACCTTGAGCACAGTATAATTCAATAGTCTGACGTTCTGACGTATGACGTACGTCAGACTCATATATTACACTGTGCCTTGAGAAAGAAAGCGGTGCGATGAGCTTTTTTTTATTTGAATAAAATTTATTAACCATGAAAGATTAGCTTTAATAATACAGAAAGCAAGGTGACGTTATAATTATATTGTTATGTACCTTATTTACTGTAGTTATTGTATTTTGCGGTTCAAAACACATAAAAATGTGACATAACTACACGATAATAACGTTGTCGTAGCACTTGCTACGCCGTAGTAATTATGACATACTTAAAGGGTTTTATATTTCCAAGCACGGAATAAATATTATCTTTTTATTTAAAGACACATTTCTAAAATACATGATAAGGCAATATGATAAATTAATAAGGCATAATGGCAAATTATTTAAATAACCTATACTTTTATTTTTAGATGATATTTATTTTATAAACAAAGACACAAATTCAGAATAATTATATCACAAAGGCATCCCCCGTTCCACGTTAACAGGTTTTACCTGCAATCAAATGAAAATAAACTTTCCCCTCTTTAAGCACGTGTCACAAACCACTCGAGGGAAGTCTTAAAACTCAGTTGTAATGTGTGTTAATGTGTGTAATTTGAATGTCAAGACTTTACGACTTAATTTAAGGCGCTACCTGGCGTTTAGTAGCGCTACTGTCAGTAAAAATCGGCCAGTCCGAGTCGGACTTTCGCACGAAAGTTTGCATATTTTTCAATAACAACGGCAAAAAAATAATTTTGTATCTCATACAAAAAGCCCCCTTTTATTTATTTTAATTTATTTATTTATATTTGAAGTGAATGTGCAACTAAATATTCTGTGAATATTTCAAGCGTCGTCCTGCTGTAGTTATTGATAAAATCTGTAGTTGATAATATCCAACAAAAAACAGCAAAAAATGTACGTTTGTTGTATAGGAGGCCCTCCTTGAATAGGTATTATTAAATTTTTATTGGGATTGAATTGGCATATTTGCTAGCTTTTGTATGTCACGATGCTGATCTCTGCAGGATAATAATTGTGGTGGATTCAAATAATTATAATTTTATCAGACAATCATTTCCACGTTTTTTCTAGATAATACTTATAAACTGCGCTAGCAAAACACAATCATTAACTTAAATATGTACCGTTAGATATATAATTGCCATAGAAAAGACTGTCAATTTAAGCGAAATAAGGGGAGCTTCCAAAATGAAATTTTGTTACGAAAAAAGACTGACACATAACTGATTACAAGTTTGCTAGTTTCACCTTATTGTTTTGTTAACGAAGCACCACTCAGCGTTGGGTAGTACATCTCGTAATCAGCAGGGCGACGCTCGCGACGAGATTACACACCCGAACAAACGACTGTCGCTTAAATCGTCGCATTCTTCAAAGAAATATGCTCAGAGGAAAGTAAACTGAGAAAGAGGCGTCAAGTTTATGCGACAACATTCTTTGCTGTCGTCATTATCTTATTTGTTGAATAAACACGTCAGTGTCTTGGTAACTCGGTAAGTGTTTTGTGTTCTCGAGAGTTCTTTCTGTGTCGAAAATAATTTCTAATTGTTCTGAAAATCTGATTATATATTTTTTGATCTACTTCACTGCTGCTGTGCTGGGCTTAACTAACTTTGCCACTATTTATCATCAATTGGCGTGAAATCGATATTAAAAACTCATGAAATTAAAGAAGGGGAATGTAAATAGTGACATGTATGACTGAAAGTCGCCCTTTCTATTATTGTTTGCAAATAAGTCCATGAGGCGCCCGCCGCACTCATAATAAGTAATCTGTGTCCATAATTTCCAAAGCGCGAGCGAGTGACAAAATGTAAAAGCGGCCATTATTTTAATTATATTTCCCTTTAGTAACTATATAAATATAACCATATATATAAACGGGCTGGTACCATTAAACAAAAACTTATAAAAGCATAACATATTTTAAAATGGGTATTCAGTTTTACCGTGATAAAGCTTGTAAAGGTAGCTTTTAATCTCTACGCGTACGAACATCGTACCTGTTACGACGTTAAGCCTGTATTTTAGGCTTGAATGGACTTAAGGGTCTATGTGCTCGCGGCAACTGTCCCTTTCAAACCAATGACAGAATGCGCGCTCTGTCCTTTTCTAGCATGGGGCTGTTTCAAGCCGATTTCATATATTTTTGCATATATCTCAATGTATACAAAAAGTATTGAAAAACAGAGTTGATTATGATGTTCTTCATAATTATACGGTGATTTCGATATAACATTTGCTGTTTCTAAGCTCATAGAAATGTCACAGTTGTTCAAATTCGGCATTGAGACGCCAGATTTTCATGATATTTCTGATGATTTCCTGGTGTAATCATAGTATTTTTAGATTATATCTATGAATCTAGTTGTTCTCCATATTTTAAAAAGCTAACCATATATAGATTTATTGAAAATTCAACTATTAACTATACTAACAAAGTCAAATGCCGGACCGTGTTTAGCCCGATTTAGAGTACTTCCCTCCTTAACACGTGCTTGGAGGATTAACACAGAAGGATTTTTGGTCTATTTTGTATTCATATTAGTATAAAGAAATATTTTTGTTCGTGTACAAAAAATCACAAAAATAACAGTAAAGACGTGTTCATAAAAAAGTACATTCTTTAACATAACATAACTTTATACAGGGTGTTAATTTAATTGCGTGTCATAGCTTAAGGGGTGTTTCAGTAACATAATAAGGAACCCATAAAAATATTTAAAAAAAAATCGAGCTCAAAAAATCAAATAACCAAAAGCCGGTATTTATTATGATTCCAAGAGCTGCGCCTACCTCTCGTGCTATAACAGAGCATGCGCGAGTCGCTATCATTAGTCGATGTTGATGCAGCTCCGGGAATCATCATAAATACCTACCAACTTATGTTTTTTTAATATTTTTGAGTTGGTTTTTTTATGTGCTCCTTTAACGTTACTGAAACACCCCCGTAGCTATGGCACGCAATTAAATTAACACCCTGTAGAGTCGTATAAGAATCTAGTCACCAACAATAGTGTGAGTGGAATTTCACCTAGAAGACTCCTCAGACGGGCACAGTGGTCGTAAAAGTCGAGTGCAATAGGAAAGAGTGTGGCTTCCTGTTTTGCACAATGGATGGACTTTTCAGCTGATTGGTTTGCGGCACTTCTAAGGCTCGATGGTAGAAAAAGAATGAGAAAATGTAATACTAGAAACAAAGTTGACCGTAGAAAAAATGTTAATGGCTTTCATATTTAAATAAACATTTGATGTGATGTGCGGCGTCATCTTACCTACTTAAGTCCAACATAAGGTGATTCATCCTGCATTGTCCTAGTTTAGCTAAACTTATTGCGAACATAATAAATTGTTAATATCAAATTGGGAATCAAACTCACAATCTCCGATACGAGATTCGAAAATTCAAGCCTCTCAGATGTCTCTCAGTATGGCAAAATCAAAGTGCTTTATAGAAAACAGGGTTGTTTTGATTTTTCCATACAACTGCACTCTTCTGGATTAGAGATGGTCTTATTTTTTTTTGCGCTTTCATAGCAACAACATTATAACGATATTCAGTACTTATTTATTACATACATTTTCATAACATGGTGGGTACGTGTGGGTGGGTACTATTCCATAGGCTGTGTGTACTTATTCGCGTCTGAAGAGAGTCAGGTGCCGCGACGATGAATATTAACGCACATGAATATTCCGACACTGTTTGCACATTTCTTGCCAGATTCCGCTCTCACCCTGATACTCTGCTTTGTAAAAAACTGAATATTCCGAAGAGATAATATTTCAGGCACAATCGGTGGATAAATCAGCTCGTAGTTCAACAATGTTTTACATGGTTTTACGGTTGAACAGCAAGTCAGTACCTACTTCAATTACTAGACTTACGCTCGACGTACTAAGGAACATAGGTCGAAATACGAAAATAAAAAAATTACTTCCCATACTAAGTGCACTATCAGCTGATGCTTTTTGTATGGAAGGTCAAACTTTTTTTTTGTTTTTCGACCTGTGTTCCTTAGGGAACTCTCTCGATGCATATACCCTTTCTGTTACACGTTGTATATTCTGTGGCTCGACACTAGACTGATACGACAAGAAGAAGCAAGTAGGTTTTTTTTTTTACTCATTGATTGTCTGTATATCTTGTATCCCAATATTTTTCTTATAAACGGAGACATTTTCGACCGTTAATTTAACATTCCATAATTCAAATGGAAATTCCATGTTAAAATCAGGAAATTGTTCAAAATTACAAAGAGCATTATACAAGAATTTACAAGACGTAATGATCGACATGAAAAAAAATTACGACCATTTCCGAGCAAGATAAATCCCAAGAGAAATTCATAAAATTAAAATGAATGCTAACTTTATTAAACGAACGCCGTCTCAAAACTGTGGATACCTTAACAACGGACGGAAAGAGAACCGCTTTTAGGGTTCTATGCTCAAAGGTTCACGTTTTGCGCGAATTTATTTATTTAACCAATATACCTGGGGGGTAATGTGGCGCGTGGGGTTATCTAATAAATGTCGCAGGATTATGTCGCATAGTCCAGGTTTTGATAAAACTCCTAGTTTTTTTTTTATAAAACCCCGATTTCATCATAATCCTGCGACATAATAAATACCTCTATATACTTTAGTATTTATATACCATGAATTGGGAAACAAACATAAGGTCCATCTAATAAGTATGTAGGTAACTTATATTAACTTACACATGAGCAACACTTGACACTTTAGGACATCGCGTTATCCTAAGGTCATAAGGTTGATCATCCCATTCTGCTTGGCGGAAGAAATAAGCGCACCATCTCAGGAGGCCTTTGCAGAAAACCTAAAAAGACTTTCAATCCCAACGTACTTACTCTAAAACACAATAGGTGCGATTCCAAGCTGGTATCTCTACACAACAAATCAATGCATTTTGTGTCATTACACAAAATGTTGCTAAATTTTTATCAAAGCATCCGGAACCCTTCGTAGGCGCAGTTGGCTGATATATTTTTCTTATTTTGACGAGATAAAGCACTTAAGTCGTAGTCGGCTTACGGTAAACTTTATAAAAGCGGAGTTCATAAGGCGGGCTTTATTAGATGATTTCCAGGTGCGGACCAGCTGACTTCGGGTATTAATTTCTGATGGATCTTGAAGATCTTCTCTACACTAACAAAGCTTCAAGGGCTAAATGTTTTTAAATTGACATAATTGTATGTAAAATAATGTTAGACAAGTCTTCTTCTTAGCGAGTGGATTTTCGAGTCGAACAACGACCCGATAAACCCTGGTGTCAGAATTTTCAAACCGCCTAGTAGCACAGCTCTATAGCTGTCTGATAGGCCTATGCCTCTGACATGGTTTCAGTAACGACCACTATCAAAGACAGCGACCGGGACCGACGGCTTAACGTGCCCTCCGAAGCACGGAATCCTTTTTCTTTTCGGACAATCAGGTGATTCAGCCTGCAATGTCCTAACCAAACTGGGGAAAACCTCACAAAGTGATAAATTGACAATTAATATCAACTTTGTGTTCCCCCCCTGGGAATCGAACCCAGGACCTCCGGGTTGTAAGCCCACGGCTTAGACCACTAGACCACAGAGGCAGGTAAATACAGACGAGAAGGTGTAAAATTCTTGTTAAGATAATGCCTATTGACAAGCTATTGACTCTCGCTTTAAAAAGGCCCAAGTTATAATATTTCGGAAATAGATCCATGTTGTCCATGTGTGTTATGTTTCTGCAGTATTTCCTTATAAGAATTACATACCTCCAAACTTTGGGGATGAATGGTTTATTATCATAACATCATTACGTAGAATGGGAACTATTTGTCATAGAAGATTAGAACTGTGTAGTGTAGGTAGATGCGTAGGCTTATGTAGGATCAATTGGAAGCTTTTGCAACTCGTAAACTGTTTCCAACTTGTAATACGCTGGTGTACATTGATTGTATACATTTTTTTTTTGAACAAATATGTATGATCAACGTGTATGTTTGTACAATTTACTGTCATTCTTCACATCATCATATCTAAAACATGCAATATGTTTTACGCAGCTTATTAGAATTTATTTAACCTTTCTGTTTTGCTATTTTGGGGTAGCATTTAAATATGATTGAGAATTTCTTAAGGTGACACGTAGCGTCAGTTATAAAAATAGTGTCATTATAGCATAATCGTACAACGACCATAGAAGGTTACTTTCATACCCATCCCATACAAACGACCGTACTAGAAACTTATGTGACGGTTTATTACTACTCCGCTGACGAGATAAGAAAACTCTTATAATACAGAGTATAAAGGAAAATTGCTCCTTTTCCTAGAAATGTTATTTTTGTAGTGCATATAATCAGAATATTGTGTGATAAGCTCTATCTAAAAGTCTTATGTTTGTGAGATGTCAAGAGTAGAAGTCAATAAATAAAATTAAACCTTTGCTAAATCTACTATGGCAATTGATTCAGATGATATTTTCCCGAGTAGCTTAATTTACTTTTGGTTAAAAAGTTTCGGTTTCTTAGTCACAAACCCATAAATGAGTTTCTATGTACCTATACCTCACTCTAGATTGGACATTTCCATTAATAATACCTACTAATGAAATCGAAATCACGTTAAGCACGTCCCGTGTCGCTGACACCTCTGTGTTTACCTGGGACAGTGTCTTTAGGCCGGGACCAAAGAGACCCGCTAAACAGATTGGAGGTTACGTGACCAGGGAGCCAAGGAGATCGGTAATCATTACGTCAGTCACATCCCACTGACATAGGAGCGGTAAGATACAGTATAACATCTTCGGATAAGCGACCTGCAACAGTACAATACAATAATTATTTATTGCACCAAAAACAAAGACCAAAGAGACCCGCTAAACAGATTGGGGGCTACGTGACCAGGGGGCCTAGGAGATCACAAATCATTACGTCAGTCACACCCTAGACGCAGTAGAAGTAAGAAAGCAGGGCTTGACCAATCGGAACTGAAATCAGGATCGACCGATTGACTCCAAAATCGGACATGGGATGTGTTGTCGCGTCGGATTGCAGTAGCCATCGCAGATGGGTAAAATAGTTTGTCAATCAAATTGTCCCTCTATTTGACTAGTTTATTTACAGCTAGGTACTTATCAATGCGAAAACCTACGGTCGTGCGCCCTTGGGTAATTTGCCAGACGCCAGTAGTAAACTAATTATATTTTAAAATTAGTACTTATAAATGACTTACTGGTTACTTTCTCTTCTGTACTACAGATGGTATTTTGGGAGATTCCGAGATCCCATTGCGGGCAGCACGGTTTCGGTTTGTTATTGTTTCTAGTTTGGTTAGGAAATTGCACCCGATTGTTTTTGTAAGTAGAGGTTTATGTTTAACGCTATTGATTTAACGCTTAATAATATCAAAATAATGTATGAAGATTTTAAGGGCGAGATTTAATGATCTGGATAATCCAATCTAATAGAAATTAATAGTTTGACTTTTATAAAAGTCAACTTATAAGTTGACCGCCGCGATTGAAGTAGGTCAAAAGGGCATTTAATACTCAACGGACCCACCCTACATGTTTTTAGGTATTTTAAAACTTCAGTAGTCATTGACAAGGCAAAAGGTCAGACATAATTACAGTAGATAACGGTGTTTTCAGGTCAAGACCTTTGATTTCAGTTGAGTAGACCATTATGCCCAAAATGTTTATAGCCAGTCAGCAGGGACACAAAAATGTTCTCCTTTAAAAAATAATGGTGTTAAATTTCTAAAACAGGTCAGCCTACCATCTTAATAACTAAACAGGTACAGCGGACACCAAATCAGTCAAATCAACTTACTATATTTTACAGTGTGCAAGGAAAGAGTAGAAGCATACTGATGCTTCTACTACCTGAGTAGAGTAGAAAAATACTTTTTTTTTTACAGAAAACTCAAGATCCAAATGTGGATGAATCACCTAGAAGCCTCAAAGGCAAAAAAATGCTTTATAAAATAAAAAATCGTATGTATAGAAAAACATTCTAGAATTGCTCTGACCTAATTTTGACCTTCTTTCTGACATTTTGTCAGTCAGGGTCAGAACAGAATATAATTTACAGGCTTTCGTGATAAAACCCCGCATTTTATTACGCGAAACGACAAATGTAGCGACAATAAAAAAAAGAGGATTATCCACCTTGAAAAGGTCAATGTACAATCAAGTCACTATGTGAATAACGGTTTCGAGTCGATCGACGCGATGAACCTGGAATAACGTTAAAGACGTAGATAGGTTCTAGCCCTATCTTAGGTATTGGTAATATGATAGTAGTACTAAATGTCGATATGATCGTCATATCTTGGTACCCCTATTATACCTATGTAGGTTAGGTATATATCATACTTTTTTTTCTTATCGAGTAGGTTTCGAGTTGATTGGGTACATAAGTAGTTAGGTGTCGTTTTTAAGTAGTAACTAGATTTCCGCCCCGCGGTTTCACCCGCGGCTTACAGATTTCCCGCGGAAATCAGGAATTTTCCCGGGATAAAAAGTAGCCTATGTGTTAACCTAGGGTATCAACTACCTCCATACTAAATTTTATTAAAATCGCTCCAGCCGTTTAGACGTGAAAGAGTAACAAACATCATCCATCCATCATCCATACCTTACTTAACAAACTTTCGACAAGAGGATAATAATAGTTAGAAGGATATTTTGCAAGTAAATGTGTTAACGATTTATTGAAAATTCAACTATTAACTATACTAACAAAGTCAAATGCCGGACCGTGTTTAGCCCGATTTAGAGTACTTCCCTCCTTAACACGTGCTTGGAGGATTAACACAGAAGGATTTTTGGTCTATTTTGTATTCATATTAGTATAAAGAAATATTTTTGTTCGTGTACAAAAAATCACAAAAATAACAGTAAAGACGTGTTCATAAAAAAGTACATTCTTTAACATAACATAACTTTATACAGGGTGTTAATTTAATTGCGTGTCATAGCTTAAGGGGTGTTTCAGTAACATAATAAGGAACCCATAAAAATATTTAAAAAAAAATCGAGCTCAAAAAATCAAATAACCAAAAGCCGGTATTTATTATGATTCCAAGAGCTGCGCCTACCTCTCGTGCTATAACAGAGCATGCGCGAGTCGCTATCATTAGTCGATGTTGATGCAGCTCCGGGAATCATCATAAATACCTACCAACTTATGTTTTTTTAATATTTTTGAGTTGGTTTTTTTATGTGCTCCTTTAACGTTACTGAAACACCCCCGTAGCTATGGCACGCAATTAAATTAACACCCTGTAGAGTCGTATAAGAATCTAGTCACCAACAATAGTGTGAGTGGAATTTCACCTAGAAGACTCCTCAGACGGGCACAGTGGTCGTAAAAGTCGAGTGCAATAGGAAAGAGTGTGGCTTCCTGTTTTGCACAATGGATGGACTTTTCAGCTGATTGGTTTGCGGCACTTCTAAGGCTCGATGGTAGAAAAAGAATGAGAAAATGTAATACTAGAAACAAAGTTGACCGTAGAAAAAATGTTAATGGCTTTCATATTTAAATAAACATTTGATGTGATGTGCGGCGTCATCTTACCTACTTAAGTCCAACATAAGGTGATTCATCCTGCATTGTCCTAGTTTAGCTAAACTTATTGCGAACATAATAAATTGTTAATATCAAATTGGGAATCAAACTCACAATCTCCGATACGAGATTCGAAAATTCAAGCCTCTCAGATGTCTCTCAGTATGGCAAAATCAAAGTGCTTTATAGAAAACAGGGTTGTTTGATTTTTCCATACAACTGCACTCTTCTGGATTAGAGATGGTCTTATTTTTTTTTGCGCTTTCATAGCAACAACATTATAACGATATTCAGTACTTATTTATTACATACATTTTCATAACATGGTGGGTACGTGTGGGTGGGTACTATTCCATAGGCTGTGTGTACTTATTCGCGTCTGAAGAGAGTCAGGTGCCGCGACGATGAATATTAACGCACATGAATATTCCGACACTGTTTGCACATTTCTTGCCAGATTCCGCTCTCACCTGATACTCTGCTTTGTAAAAAAACTGAATATTCCGAAGAGATAATATTTCAGGCACAATCGGTGGATAAATCAGCTCGTAGTTCAACAATGTTTTACATGGTTTTACGGTTGAACAGCAAGTCAGTACCTACTTCAATTACTAGACTTACGCTCGACGTACTAAGGAACATAGGTCGAAATACGAAAATAAAAAAAATTACTTCCCATACTAAGTGCACTATCAGCTGATGCTTTTTGTATGGAAGGTCAAACTTTTTTTTTGTTTTTCGACCTGTGTTCCTTAGGGAACTCTCTCGATGCATATACCCTTTCTGTTACACGTTGTATATTCTGTGGCTCGACACTAGACTGATACGACAAGAAGAAGCAAGTAGGTTTTTTTTTTTACTCATTGATTGTCTGTATATCTTGTATCCCAATATTTTTCTTATAAACGGAGACATTTTCGACCGTTAATTTAACATTCCATAATTCAAATGGAAATTCCATGTTAAAATCAGGAAATTGTTCAAAATTACAAAGAGCATTATACAAGAATTTACAAGACGTAATGATCGACATGAAAAAAAATTACGACCATTTCCGAGCAAGATAAATCCCAAGAGAAATTCATAAAATTAAAATGAATGCTAACTTTATTAAACGAACGCCGTCTCAAAACTGTGGATACCTTAACAACGGACGGAAAGAGAACCGCTTTTAGGGTTCTATGCTCAAAGGTTCACGTTTTGCGCGAATTTATTTATTTAACCAATATACCTGGGGGGTAATGTGGCGCGTGGG
>JARACY010005223.1:0-22790 GCA_029255725.1 Scrobipalpa atriplicella | reverse complement strand
ACGACAGGTGAAATTCGCGCTTTTGTTATATTTTTGGATATTTTCTTTGGTTTTTTTCTACTTATCGAGTGAATCAGGTGATTCAGCCTGAATATGAATAAGCTGGAGAAAATCCCAAAAAGTGATAAATTAACAAATACTGTATTAATGGAATCCAACGAGCATAGGTATTTAAGCTAAGCTAGATACAAATTTATGATAGAAAAAAGAATAACATTTCACTACTGTTATACCTATATGTTGTACTACCTAATTAATTATGCACAGCGTAAAGTGTAATCCGTACTTCCCCCTCCTTCATAAAAATGAGACATCGGCACGGCAATAATATGGCTCATTTCATTGAATTAACGCAATATTGTTATCAGCTCAAATCTGCCCAATCAACTGATTAATGCGGACATAATGAAGTCTGATAGCAATCGCAAAGATTATTCAAAACAAAGTGATATGGAGTTGAGTCCAAGAAAACCGTCCTTATTGTAAACAATTAATCAGTTTCATTACATTTTATTTAGTTATTACTAAAGTCATATTTTAATCTGAATGTGTTGGAAAACTACATGTTTTACAAAGTTGTGCTCACGTTTGTAACTAAACTGTGATTCCGTTGAAAACTGTCAAGAAAATGTATCGTAACAATATTTTGTTAGCAGCGTTCGTTCTTTTGTGCTGTAAGTACTGGAATCCTTTGTCTACTCCTTTGATATATTGTGAGAGCTGAAGCAAAATGGTTCCGACGCGGACATGAGCACGACCGACCTGATTTAGAAAAAGATATCATGTGTAATGGTCGTGGTAATGGTCTCTTGAAACTTGGAAGCTAGGATAGCTTTGCTAAGTCGCTTGCATTTTTCCATAATCTCTCTCTGACGTACAACGTTCGTACGATACGATCACGTTGGTGCAGGTGGTTTCAGAGAAAAGTTCTTAGAAGTTTGTTTAAAAAAGATGATTAAAATTTTAAAATAACATTTACCTACTTCTTTAACATAAAATCAAGCCTTTAATAAGATATTAAAACCCGTTTTTATTGCGATTCATAACACTGTGTTATGCTGTTAGTGACGTTGCTCTAGGTGACGGGTTGTCAGCTTGCCTAATTTTTGTTTTGGCAAAAATGACTCCTATACCTAACCAAGATTGTAACACGCTTCTGTGTTTCCACTCAACTTCCTACACTATCTTATCACAGTCAAGTCTACCAGTTTCCGAAATTATGAGAAGTCACACAATAGTGCGTAGATAGGTATATATAATGGTAACAGTAACTACTAAACCGATTGCTTCTTCGAAACCCTACTGCGTTTGATAGCGACTTGAGAGGATGAAGATACTTCTGAATATTCTGATATTTCCATTACCACATTGAGTAAAAGTGAACGTAATTCATTGTTGTTATTAAATTCACTAACTACACTTTTCATCACAGAACAATTTCAAAACTCTTCTTGATTTTTCAGGCGCAGCAGTAGCCATCAGCCAGAGCCTGACGCAGTCATCAAGACCAAGATGTTTTCAATTCACATGGCTCGGGCCTCGCTACCACAACGACAGCGAGTTCATGAACGCCACCTGTCTGGACGCCACGAGACTCGCCAAAGGTGTGCCCTGTCAGCAACCCCTCGTCGTCTCTTGTAAGTTTTAACTGCCTCTGTGGTCTAGTGGTCTGGGCCTTGGGCTCCCGATCCGAAGTTCGTGGGTTCCTACAGGGGCAACACAAAGCTGATACTTGTCAATTCATCACTTTGTGAGATTTTACCCAGATTGGTTAGGACAATGCAGCTGAATCACCTGATTGTCTGTAAGTTAATGGATTTCGTGCTTTGGAGAGCACATTAAGCTGTCTGTCCCAGTTGTTGTCTTTGTTACCCATACAAACCATTTCAGAGGCCTAGTAGCTGTGCTATTCACAGGTTTAAAAACTCTGACATTAGGGTTCATTGGTGTGGGGCCAAGGGTGTGGTGTGCCCTGCCAGCATCCCCTAGTCGCTTCTTGTAAGGATATAAATTCCACGTCAGGCCAGGTTCCGTCATCTGCAACATTACAAAATTCTTCTTCAGTTCTGTCGTGTGGGTTTCGAGTCGATCGACCCGAAGAACCCTGGTGTCAGAGTTTTTAAACCGCCTAATAATAGCACAGCTAATAGGCTTCCGACTTTGCTTCCGACATGGTTTGTGTAACGACCACTATCAAATACAGCGATCGGGACCGACGGCTTAACGTGCCCTCCGAAGCACGGAATTCCTTTTCTTTTCCGACAATGTGTGAAAACCAGTATCCTCGCTCAAAATCAGGAAAAGGCTAGGAAGATGATACAGTCGTACAAGGATCTTTTGGCGCGTGGGTGACATTGACAGCACAGATTACCTAGTATACATGTCCGTTAGGTTATGTATACTAGGTAATCTGTGCTCTCAATGTCTCCCACGCACCAAAAGATCCTTGTACGACTGTACTTATTTGCGAACTCCTGCTTCAACTTTGTAGCTATTCCTGCTACCGCTACGAAAGTAAGACATGTGTTTCCTTTTCTAAGCTGTACTTTTCACCGAAGATGTATGTTTTAATCAACGTTAATGGTAGAATCAAAAATAATAAATGTCAAAGATATCTACAAACTCTTGTTACGGCGTTGTAGTTATTCTTGCTACATGCTGCTACAGAAGCGTAGCAATTCCTGCTACGGACAGCTACGAAATTAAGAGAAGTTTTCTCATCTAAACATCAGTTTCTGTTGATGTTTGATTCAAAGATATTTTATAATATTTCTCTTGAGCACACATGCTGTTACATACAAATATGGCAAGAGCATTTGTTGGTATAAAATTATAGTAATAATTGCATAGGGAAGGATGACTGTGGAATTTATATCCTTACAAGAAGCGACTAGGGGATGCTGGCAGGGCACACCACACCCTTGGCCCCACACCAATGAACCCTAATGTCAGAGTTTTTAAACCTGTGAATAGCACAGCTACTAGGCCTCTGAAATGGTTTGTATGGGTAACAAAGACAACAACTGGGACAGACAGCTTAATGTGCTCTCCAAAGCACGAAATCCATTAACTTACAGACAATCAGGTGATTCAGCTGCATTGTCCTAACCAATCTGGGTAAAATCTCACAAAGTGATGAATTGACAAGTATCAGCTTTGTGTATGCCCCTGTAGGAACCCACGAACTTCGGATCGGGAGCCCAAGGCCCAGACCACTAGACCACAGAGGCAGTTAAAACTTACAAGAGACGACGAGGGGTTGCTGACAGGGCACACCTTTGGCGAGTCTCGTGGCGTCCAGACAGGTGGCGTTCATGAACTCGCTGTCGTTGTGGTAGCGAGGCCCGAGCCATGTGAATTGAAAACATCTTGGTCTTGATGACTGCGTCAGGCTCTGGCTGATGGCTACTGCTGCGCCTGAAAAATCAAGAAGAGTTTTGAAATTGTTCTGTGATGAAAAGTGTAGTTAGTGAATTTAATAACAACAATGAATTACGTTCACTTTTACTCAATGTGGTAATGGAAATATCAGAATATTCAGAAGTATCTTCATCCTCTCAAGTCGCTATCAAACGCAGTAGGGTTTCGAAGAAGCAATCGGTTTAGTAGTTACTGTTACCATTATATATACCTATCTACGCACTATTGTGTGACTTCTCATAATTTCGGAAACTGGTAGACTTGACTGTGATAAGATAGTGTAGGAAGTTGAGTGGAAACACAGAAGCGTGTTACAATCTTGGTTAGGTATAGGAGTCATTTTTGCCAAAACAAAAATTAGGCAAGCTGACAACCCGTCACCTAGAGCAACGTCACTAACAGCATAACACAGTGTTATGAATCGCAATAAAAACGGGTTTTAATATCTTATTAAAGGCTTGATTTTATGTTAAAGAAGTAGGTAAATGTTATTTTAAAATTTTAATCATCTTTTTTAAACAAACTTCTAAGAACTTTTCTCTGAAACCACCTGCACCAACGTGATCGTATCGTACGAACGTTGTACGTCAGAGAGAGATTATGGAAAAATGCAAGCGACTTAGCAAAGCTATCCTAGCTTCCAAGTTTCAAGAGACCATTACCACGACCATTACACATGATATCTTTTTCTAAATCAGGTCGGTCGTGCTCATGTCCGCGTCGGAACCATTTTGCTTCAGCTCTCACAATATATCAAAGGAGTAGACAAAGGATTCCAGTACTTACAGCACAAAAGAACGAACGCTGCTAACAAAATATTGTTACGATACATTTTCTTGACAGTTTTCAACGGAATCACAGTTTAGTTACAAACGTGAGCACAACTTTGTAAAACATGTAGTTTTCCAACACATTCAGATTAAAATATGACTTTAGTAATAACTAAATAAAATGTAATGAAACTGATTAATTGTTTACAATAAGGACGGTTTTCTTGGACTCAACTCCATATCACTTTGTTTTGAATAATCTTTGCGATTGCTATCAGACTTCATTATGTCCGCATTAATCAGTTGATTGGGCAGATTTGAGCTGATAACAATATTGCGTTAATTCAATGAAATGAGCCATATTATTGCCGTGCCGATGTCTCATTTTTATGAAGGAGGGGGAAGTACGGATTACACTTTACGCTGTGCATAATTAATTAGGTAGTACAACATATAGGTATAACAGTAGTGAAATGTTATTCTTTTTTCTATCATAAATTTGTATCTAGCTTAGCTTAAATACCTATGCTCGTTGGATTCCATTAATACAGTATTTGTTAATTTATCACTTTTTGGGATTTTCTCCAGCTTATTCATATTCAGGCTGAATCACCTGATTCACTCGATAAGTAGAAAAAAACCAAAGAAAATATCCAAAAATATAACAAAAGCGCGAATTTCACCTGTCGTGTAAAGATTGTCCAGTACTGTGTTGCCCGCATCTGTTGAACTCGGTTTGTTTGTGCTCAATAGCGTCTGTCCGCGACAGACTAGTACCAGATATTTATCGTGTCTGCAGCTGACTGCCATTGTCTTTGTGTCTACTGCTGATATAGCCGACTGAAAACGAGACTTAATAGGAGTTTTTAGATTTAGTTTTTAGGTACTGCAACATTAAAATTATATAGGTAATTAGGTACCTAAAAATGACTGTTTCCCGTAACAGGGAGACCGTATTCATACACTAATAAACCCACACTATTGAAATTAGTGAGTTACATACTCAGCTTGGATCGTCTTGACTAGAACTCAGATTGCAAGCTTCTCTATATACTTTTTATTAAAGATTGCTAGATACATATAGGTACCTAGGTCCTAGTCCCTAGAGTTTAATAGTTCTAAGGTGTATTTAGTTTCAGATAGGAAACTCATATTGTTACCCAAAACATCGTAACATTTTAAAGCTTCCACACATGCGGCTTTCTAGCTCCAGCTCCCACAGGCTGACGGAATCAAGTTACGGTAAATCGGCTTATCGATGGACGAGCATAACGTGATTTCCCGCGTGCGCCGCCGAAGCCGCAGCTGCCTGCATTTATTATTTTTGATTCTACCATTAACGTTGATTAAAACATACATCTTCGGTGAAAAGTACAGCTTAGAAAAGGAAACACATGTCTTACTTTCGTAGCGGTAGCAGGAATAGCTACAAAGTTGAAGCAGGAGTTCGCAAATAAGTACAGTCGTACAAGGATCTTTTGGTGCGTGGGAGACATTGAGAGCACAGATTACCTAGTATACATAACCTAACGGACATGTATACTAGGTAATCTGTGCTGTCAATGTCACCCACGCGCCAAAAGATCCTTGTACGACTGTATCATCTTCCTAGCCTTTTCCTGATTTTGAGCGAGGATACTGGTTTTCACACATTGTCGGAAAAGAAAAGGAATTCCGTGCTTCGGAGGGCACGTTAAGCCGTCGGTCCCGATCGCTGTATTTGATAGTGGTCGTTACACAAACCATGTCGGAAGCAAAGTCGGAAGCCTATTAGCTGTGCTATTATTAGGCGGTTTAAAAACTCTGACACCAGGGTTCTTCGGGTCGATCGACTCGAAACCCACACGACAGAACTGAAGAAGAATTTTGTAATGTTGCAGATGACGGAACCTGGCCTGACGTGGAATACATCTGGAGGAATCATGGCATGAACGCTTCATGCGTGTTAGCTGACAACGATGTTTGTGCTCAATACACTTACTATTTCGATGGAAAAGGTACCTTCTATGTAATAAATAATATTAATATACCTACTTATGATTAATCAAATTCGTCTATTAATATGTATGTAAAATTCTTATGTTCGTCCTTCTTCCTATGTTCTTATTTTATATTTGAAACCAACCTTCTTCCGTGCTGGACCGGTCTTGATAAAAACATAGGTAAAAATATAATGTTACAGCTGATTCTCTTACCAAGCAGCCGCTTCTTTTACTAGACTGTTGATGATTATGCCTACCCTGTGCTGTGAGAGATAAAGGCGTATGCGTGTTGCGTGCGTATGCATGAAACCAACGTTAAAATATATTAATATTATTTTTTCAGTGGAGAATTCAACCTACATGTGCACGAGAGCTGTTGATCAACACGGTGCGTCTATCAATAAAGGCTGCTACCGACAAATAAATGGAAGTTCAGAAACTAGAGTTTGTTTTTGCAGATCAGTAGAAGGTGGTATGCCTTGTAACAACGCTATTTTAAACTCTACTCTATCTTCATTTGTTATAATTTCTGCAATAGCGTTAATCATCAAAAGAAGCTTTGTAAACCTCTGGAACAAAATTTAAAAGCAGCCAATGAGTTAAGAATAAATTATTTTATCAATCAATAATGTTTTTTATTGCGTAGATTGGAACGTATAAGCAACATTCCATTCTACGACGATTATTGTTCATAGTGAAAAAAATGTCACGACATTTTTCCAAAGTAAAGCCACGTTGTTGTCTTGTATCATCATAAAACGGAACGTAAAATCTTCGAACGTTTTGACAAGAGTGACGTGTCTCTAATGTCATCAAAGAAAAATCGTTCCGTCGTTTGCGGTGAATTTTGTGCCACCGATGCATTAATTGTTTTAATTACTTAGATTATATTGTCGCCAACAAAATGTATTCGGTGTTGACTAGAGGAAATGCTATTCTAACTTATACTTTAAGCGTGCTAGCATGTCTAACCTTCTTATGTTTTCTGTCCACATTGACTGTGGATTACAGAACTGCTGCACAAATGAACACTGTAAAAGTAGTCGTGTAAGTATTCTAGCAATATTATCACCTCAAATTCAAAGCCTAGAATGTATTTGACCTTTGGTTTGTGTTACAGTAAGAACGTTCCTGACTATGGCGCGTCAAGGGAGCGAAATGATCTCGGCTTCTTGACTTTCGATCTGAAGACTGATCTCACCTCACTTTTCAACTGGAACGTGAAGCAACTGTTCTTGTACCTCACTGCTGAATACACAACCCCCAACAATGAGCTGAACCAAGTGGTTCTATGGGACAAAATTATTTTGAGGGGAGAGAATGCACTTCTAGATTTTAAGAACATGAACACCAAATACTACTTCTGGGATGATGGTAACGGTTTGAAGTAAGTTTAATATTTCAATACTTATTAAAACAGAATATTTAACATTAGAGAGCATTATTGCATTTTATGCTTTCTCTCACTGACTTTATAATTTACATAGATAAATTAGATAAAGCTAATATCTTGCCAAATTAATGTTTGTACAATATGAATGATCATTGATCAAACCACTTAACTTCACAAAAATTCACTTTATTTTTCAGGGGCCACAACAATGTAACCCTCACATTATCCTGGAACATAATCCCCAATGCAGGTCTGCTGCCAAACATCGCAGCTTTGGGTCAACACTCCTTCAAGTTCCCCGTGGAGTATACGCAGACACGAGTATGATCGTATAACACCGGCATAGAAGCCGAAGACAATGTCATTGTTTAGACAAGAATGTGTTGAAATTTTTTGGTATGATTGGTGTTTCATTCTGGCTGATGCAATTCTGAACTTTAAAACCCATTTCATTCTTCGATAGATATAGGAAATTTTAGTTTAGGAATGTTTCAGGCAGAATCAAGATAATTATTGTGAAATAAATTTGTTTACTTACAAAATCTGTTATTTAGATTACTCACTCTCTTACTCTATTATATGTCTATTACTTACTCTAGAGCAGGGCTGGTATATTTTAACAAAAGTTATAAGGCCTCATTGTAGACTGCAGAATAGCACCCTCTGTAACTGCAGAGTAGGGGGAGTAGCCTCGTCTTATATTGAGGTTGTACAAAGTTGAGTGTGGGTAAAGGAAGGACTGAATTACAACAAAGTAGATATCACCAAATGGAATCAATCTCGCCCGGTGATATAATTTTCATATCCAGTCTACCTTCCTTGCCTGTCAATGAGAGTGGATTGCTTTCGACTTTATGAAGAACAAGGTTTAAGGGGATTTATGTATCAGGTGTAGGAAAATAAAATCCATATAAATGTTTATGATGTTTATAATTATCAATTACATTTTACAGATACATTTATCGTTTGCTCTACATGTGTTGTTCTACAGCAGAAAAGACTATTATCTCTATCATTGCTTTCGTTATATCTACAGTAGAGTATAGATACTAAGTTCCTTTCATTGGCAAATCTTCCGTACAGAATAATTTTAAATGATCCTAATTCAATTATAAACTTTTGTGACTCCAGGGAAAAATCATAATTACTGGCTCTGGTCAAATGGTATTCATTTTATCACTTGTCATTGTAATAGAAATCAAAATTGTATCAATAATTTTGCTAGGCTGAAATGCATATATTTTTTCTTCTAAAATATCTTAATTTAAAAGGTAAGAACCTCACACAAACATACACTGAGGTTAATTATTATTTATTACCTAAATTTTTATTTTACTATTCATCATAGGGATCAATTATAATAATTTGGATACACTTTAAGAAGTTTAAAATATAACATTCTCTAAAAATTAACTACTAATGCCTGAGTGAAATGGTCTGATTGATATTTTTACAACTTGAAAAGTGTTTGTACCAAGAAGACCATTTCGTAAACAGTTATATGCAAAAATAGATTATAATTTCCAACAATTTTAGCTTTACAAAGCTGACCTAGAGGCGACAGCAGGTTGACTATTTATAGCATTTTATACCTTCTTCCTGTGCCTTCTTCACAGTCTATCAACAAGCTAATTCAAAATATTAGTCTATATTTGAAATATCTACATACGATGTCTTAACTTATTGAATAACTGTCTTTCAATAAAATACAATTCTTCTCATTTTGAGCAAGAGTGAAAACTTTCAACCTGCAGCTACCTCTTTCCTTGTCCATTCCATTCCTAACACATATTCAACCTTTTAAAATGCCAACACGTACGTAAAAGAAAAATACATCTTGCATTTCAGAAAAATATTATCTGAAATAACCATGACCTACTATGGATTGGAATTATTAAAACAGTAATATTATAATTAAGATACGGCAAGTCTAGGATCTGGGCCACAAAGTCGATTTCAGTGGGCCTAAAATTGTGGCCAATGGAAAATCTTGTTAGGATTACTCAGGATTAGTCAATTATTTCTGAATTCGAATCTCATAGACTTGCCGGATATTAATTTACAACAAACTATTATAATATTTTATAGAGCAGATCGATAAAAAATATGCTTATCATTCTGAAGAATTTATTTTATTGGCATGTTAAATGTTTACATCCCAACCCAATTAATTCAAAATGTAAGCATATTATAATTTCTTCACGCTGTAGTATTAATTAATTGCAATATAAATGTATATTCATTTGTCTATTTGTGCAAATGCTTGTGACTAATCACAAGGAAAATGGAACCAACAATAACAAATACCACGATCCAAATTTATCCTAAGAAAACTATTTTTAATCTAAAAGCAAATATAAACTAAACCTAATAATATTGTTTCTAGCGATGTTTATTTTCAAAATTTAATTAATTGTATTAAACTGTCTAATAATAGATAATGATGCAAAGAATAGAACTAATTACAGATACCCTGAAGTAATTGCTCCTTTCTATATACTAAGAATTCTCGAGCCCCAGCTCTTAGTCAGATCAAAAATAGCTAAATATGCAGCACTCAATATGGTATTTATTTTCACAAGTTTGATATTTAGGGTGAACCTAATAAAACAATAATAACGGATCAGGCATCACTTTTTTTGCGGTAAAATATTAAGTTCCTTTTGAATAATGATATACAGGGTGTTAATTTAATTGCGGTGTGAAGGTGTTTCAGTAACGTTAAAGGAGCCCATAAAAATATTTAAAAAAAAACCAACTCACAAAATCATAAATACAAAATTCGGTAGGTATTTATGATGATTCCCGGAGCTGCGCCTACCTCTCGTGCCATATATAACCAATACCAACCAATGAATATTTAGTTATAGCACGAGAGGTAGGCGCAGCTCTTGGAATCCTAATAAATACCGGCTTTTGGTTATTTTATTTTTTGAGTTGGATTTATTTTTTTATTTTTTATGGGCTCCTTATACGTTACTGAAACACCCCTTAAGCTATGGCACGCAATTAAATTAACACCCATTTGTTTTGCCCGCGCATAAATAAGCGTAGAAAGTGTTTTCTATCTTGCAAATGATAGAATTAAATTACAAGCTGGCTACAGTTAAATAACTCGAGACAGGATGATCTTAAAACCTTTACAAAATAATGAGAGGTATATTACTATAAAAAATTATAAGAATTAACAGTTATTATTATAATTATTACGTTAACAGTGAAAGTCGCCAGAACCTAAATGAGGACGGCTAAAATATTACAGCTATTTTCCTATTTAATTATATTCATACCGAAATTCCCAGTCAAATAACAGCCCAGATATTGCTCAAGCTCTTGGCTCAAAGAACGATCTATCAGAATACAATATGCTACATTACATCCCTACTGAAATGCGTCTAACACTCAAAGCTGGTTTCACTTGACCGCATGAAAAAATATTGCATATTTTAGTTAATATCGAGATTTATGCACTCCATAAGGCGTCAGATAGGAGAGTATTTTGTCATGTTTTGTAGTCTGGACGTTTTTATGGAGTACATATGCCTCTATGATTAATACAATGTAAGTACTTACTAGCGGATAGTCTCACAGTATGAAAGATGAATTCTATAACTACAGATCAACAGGAAAAATGGTATGTAGATGAGAACAAGTATAAACAGACAGTGTGAATTGACTAGTCTTTATATGGATTGGTGACTGATGAATGGATGATATTACAATATTTTGTTTGTATTTAAATGGGTCCCTGATTAAACTATACGTCAAAAACACAGTAAAATTAAAATATGAATTTGATTAGTTTTGAATTGGCTATTCTTGTATTCTCAACATATCAATTACATATTCTATGGTGGAATTAAAAATGTACCCATATTTTAGTTTACTGCATGGTCTGACCAATATGTAAGTAGCAATTAATTTATTTTATAGAAACTCGAGTGATACTAAGATCAAGATAAACTATATTTACTATAATAGGTATTACAACAAATAGGGGTAGGTTAGGTACTATAATATAATATGTAATATCAATCTTAAGATTTGGATAATAGTAATTACGAATCAAATTGATTACTTCTTAATTATAATAATTAAAGAGAATACTCATAATCATAATAATAAACACTCAACATTGCAATTTTGACTGCAAAAATATTTTTCTTACGGCGTAAAAATATTTATTTACTAACATAGTTTAATGTAATTTATAATTCCGCCATAATTAAAGAACATACAGTTTGGAAATGGTGCATAAAAATCCCTACAGGTTTAACACGAAGGATAACTCGAAACAGGTAAATATTCGTTATACTATTTAATTTTATAATAATCCAATTCAACATCAAAAAACGAAAATGAAACAAGTTTTAGAGCTATATTGAAGTTATATTCGCTGCATTTGTATATCATTCACAAATTGTGAACGAAGGATATACCTGTCAAAAGACCTAATATCCAAAAATCCGAGTACAAGTTACAAAGTGGACTGACTGAAACCCGATGGTAGAGAAATTTCTACCAGCACATCTGAAGTGTTTCAACATCATTCAGTCTCTTAATTAAGAGGATATTACTGGAACTCGTTTAGGAAGGAGCAACTCGAATCTCCAATAGTGGAGGTATTATCATAGGTCCCTCTAGAACGTAGTCAAAAAGTGAAAAGTTTGGAGACTTTGCAATGGCCAGCATTGTTTTACAAGTTTCTTATTACAAAAAGGCGTAGTTCAAACGGTAAAACGATACGGTTGGGCACCCTCTGTCATTGATAATACTGTAATTTTCTTGAATTAACTTGTAAGCTTATACCGCTCAATGAAGTACAGTAATTGTTTTCTCACGACTGCAGCTAAGCCATACTTGTGTGTGTAAATGTTCCTACACGCACATTGTCTAAGTGTGCGTAAGCTCGGTATGGTAAACCTGTAATTACGCACGCACACAAAGTCGAATGTCTGTACGCTCAACCACAAGTATGGGTTACCTGCAGAAACAACTGTATGGACATTTTATAAAAATATGTGTAAATCCCAATCGATCCCAGAGTATGACCAACCGAATCAATTCACCGTCTGAAGGCAGACAGAAGATCGAGTTGCGCGGAATGTAGCTACTTCAAAAATGAGGGCTGGAGTGTGGAGTAGTGTTGCCGAACTATCGATAGTTCGATAGCGATAGTTGACCTTGAAAAATAGTCAGAATATTGATTGGACAAAATCACCACTACTATGATGATATTTTGCCCTATTAATAGTATGGATAATATTGCCTGAATTCAAAAGCATATATACTATTGAACTGAGGCAATATTATCGATACTATCAATAGTATTGCTTTTCAAAAGTATCAATAATATTAATAGTATTGCCGAACTTGAATAGTATTGGTGAGATTTTGCCCTATAGATACTATCGATATTGTGAGCATTTTCTCAAGGTCACGATACAATACACTATCGACATCCTCGGTAGCTCAGTTGGTAAAGCGACGGAACGGCATTCCGAAAGTCGCACGTTCAAGTCCTGCCCGAGGCGAATTTATTATTTCTTTCTTTCATATTATTATGAGACAGTTCGATATTGCGGAATCGCTACTGTGGAGTGGTACCTACTATGTGCGGGGGCGGGTTGCGACGCGGGGTGGTGAGGGGGGGCGCTCACAGACGGCAGGGCTGCGGCGCGGGCCGTCACGCGGTCGGCAGCGGCGGCCCATCCGTCTGCACGTCCTTGTCCTGCGTGGGCGGCGCCAGCGGCTTGTCCGACCCGTACCGCCGAGACAGGTCTAGCATCTCCCTCAAGCCCTGGAATACCCAAATGCATGCATGAGACAGATGGACACTGTAATATCTACTGAGGAGTAGAAATCTGTTATTTTGGCGTTTTTGTAGTTTACTTTGTATGATGAAAATACCTACATTACTTAAAACACTCAAAACTAACGTCTGTTCCTTTACCCCTTCTATTAATTAATTTCTACTCACAGTAGAATCTATAAATCTAACAAAGAAGTGTCTATAAACCCTTTAACCCCCTAACATTAAAAAATTAATTTACATTTTTACAGTCTACAAATTCAATAGAAAGAATGTGAAAAGATTAGATGATTAAGTCATAAATCTTTATTCGAAAGAGTGCCAGATCTAAGTTCAATAACCCAAAAATATCATTACATTAGAAACCCAAATAAAATTACTTGCCAACTTTCAGTATTTTACATTCTTAGGAGATAATTTTAGAAATGCCCATCATACCTTATTCTCCGTAATGAGAAAATTCTCTGATAGAGCTCTTCCTCTTTCCTTTGCTCTCTGTTCTCATCCATGTTAACTGCTTTGTTAATACTGGTCAACTCATTGATCCGTTCTGCTTGTTGGCGAATTAGCTGCATGAAGTAAAGAAATAACATACCTTATTCTCCGTAATGAGTCTCTGGTAGAGCTCTTCCTCTTTCCTTTGCTCTCCATTCTCATCCATGTTGACTGCTTTGTACATGATACTGGTCATCTCATTGATCCGTTCTGCTTGTTGGCGAATTAGCTGCATGAAGTAAAGAAATTATATTGATTTTTAAATATAGTCAGCCTCTGTGGCATGCTGCCTGCATCTATCTGTCAAACCCCCACACAATTTGAAAGATAGATGTGATAAAATATGTGATAAAATGGTTATCATGGCTGCATGCTACAGAGGCTGAAGGAAAACTTATAACATAACACAATTATTTTATTTATAACTGAGAACTTAAGGCTTGAAGAAAAGAAAATAGAAGAGGAACGAAACTATCAATATTGTAAAGAAATCTGACAAGTACAATGACTTTTTTTAAGTAACCTTACTATGTAAGCAATGAATGTACTGAGTGGGTGTTTTTATAGAAAGTCACTGCACTAGGGACATCAAACAACAGTATTTCCTTGTGTGACTATTGAGTGTTCGTAAACAACAATGAAAAAAAGAAGATCAAAAAATACCAACACAGGAAATTTAGAGTATGTAGGTAGGTACAGCAAACTTTTAATCAAAATGTCACAACATTATCATCATCGGAATGAATTCACAAGAAACCTTACAACTTGAGAAGTATTTGCATAATCTAAGTGACCTCCAAGTTAAGCCCTACAAGTTCATTTCAATAAGTTTTTTTCAAACTCAATAGCAGTTAAATCTATAAAAATTTTAACCACTCACTCTTCTAAATCAAATAAAGAAACCTCAAGAACAGTTTAGGTGACAAACAGGTTCATTCCATTAAATCAGGGATTTTGGATAGTGTGGGTGAGCTATCTTCTAAGTCTCCACTTCTAAGTATTTAAGAGTCGGTCACCACTACCCTAGACTATAGTAAAGAGTTAAGCATTTAATATTTACCTCTTGTTGTTTTTCATTGAGAGCATTTGTGAAATCTATCCTGGATTCCCATATTCTCTTCTCTGTGTGTTGCCTGTATTTTGTCATGATGAGTTCCAATGCCCGTCTGTGGTCTTCAAGCGCCGCTCGCAGCTCTCCATTCTCCCGCTGAACATCACGCATGAGCCGGGACTCTCGCTCAATGCTGGCAATCAGGGCTCCACGCGGGCGCTCCCTTGAAGCTTCATTTAATGTATCAACTTCCTCTTTGTACTGTGAACAATACCACAAATTAACAAACTTGCTATGCATAGCTATGTTGCTGTATGTATGCCAGAGTTCATAAACGTCGAATTGTGATGAAGGTGTTGAAACAAAACGGACAGATTTAGCACAATCGATAAAGGTAATCCGCGAAGATATTGATTGTTTACCAAGTTTAGAATGTCCACAGGGTTACAAGGTCAATGAACTAATCACAGTTTTTCACAACCATACCTTCTGAAATATGTTTTAAATGTTAAATCTAGGTTATTTGGTCAGAGAATGTGTTGATATAGCCTAAAGTGAGACATTAAAATCGAAATTGCGAAGCATAACAACGGCGCCTTAGAGATTCAGTAGCAATCACGTACCTGTTTCATGGTGTGTATTTGTCTGTACGCGGTCTGCGTCTCGGTCAACAGAGCATCAGCTTCAGTCTCGCGCTCCTTGAGACGACCCGCAAGTCTCTTTGCATCCAAAATGATTTGCTGTATGGTCAGTGACATCTGAAAAAGCCAGCAATGTAGAAATTACACCAATCTACAATTATATCTCAGTTGCAGCTAAACGGCACGAACCCTGATTTCCACACAGTATAGTAAAACGGGTAACGTATCATCTAAGTAATTTTTCACAGTAAATTAGGAAAAATACGAATTTTCATAGAAAAACTAAACGACGCACATCAGCTGTTTCGTGATTAGACGATCGGCGGCCATTAGCTTTCATTTGCTGCGGGATGTAATGCTTTCAAATAGAATTGTACCCATCCCAAGGACATTGTCTCTCTCAAGTCGGTAATCACACGAGTGAGAAAGAGAGACATAATAAGCGTCAACATTTTGCATCTCGTCGTTTTGGTACGGTTATTCGACGTGACCTTGCGAAGCCTCGTTTTCATGATATTTATGTGTGAACTGTCTTGTGAAATAAAATGTCATAGTCTAAACGAAGCTCGAATTCGTTGCATGCAAACCAAATCTACACAAAATGCCTGATAAAAAACTCCTTGGTTATTTTGTTTTATTTGTATCGCGTGGGTTTACGCGTCGACTTACGACTCGATGAACCCCAGATCATGCCCCAGATAGCTTCCAGATAGCTTATATTATATTTTCTTTGCCCAGAGTCAGCTTTGAAACCACGTCGTCATAGACGGCATCACTACCACTAACAAAGATAGCCACCGAGCCACCGGGACCGACGACGTGCCCTCCGAAGTACGAATATTTTTTTCTTGACAATGCTGACAAATGAGTTAATTCAGTCCCCTTTTTTTTCTGACCAAATCGTACACCTACCTGTCGTCGTCGTCGCAGTAGAAATCGAACCCACCGGCCTCCGCTTCGGGAACTCAAGGCTCAAACCAACTCAGGCGCTTTCAGACCTATCTAGATCACCACCACGGAAGTAGACTACCTAGGTAATAATGTATAATTACAAAATAATTAATTTGAGAGTCTGCACGCGTTGTAGTCTTTTAAATATGTGAGTAAATCTATTAAAACTATGAATTTCCAACAACGCAAAACATTTTTTATTGTGTATGGAAATGAAATAGATTCATCGTAGAGCGTAGGTACTAAAATAAAGTTTTTTTTTAAGTAGGTACGCGTTGATGTCTTTTATACGTACATAAACAACCTTAGATTATTTTATGAAAGTATTCACATAATTGGCTACTTTCCAACTAGTCAAATCAGCAACTTTTTATGAAATGTCAAAAACGCTTTTTTGTATGAAAATAGTAAATTATGACGTCATATTTTAGTAAATATTGACTAATCAAATAAATAACTTATATACTTTTAATTCGATTTTTAAAATCTTAATGTGCATTTTTTTTTAAATGATTAATGAAATCCACAATATTTTTAGCCATTAGTTTTAAGTATAAACGTTTTGAATTTTTTAAGCTACCCAGTCAAGTACCCAAATTGTATTTTAAAAAATAAAATACAACAAATAGTTTTCAATGTATTTTTATTAAGGCACTTCATTTATTTTATAAAATTATATAGGTACATTACATAGGCATATATTTTTTTCATGAGATGCACTGATAATTAAGAATAAACAAAATTAAGAGTACCTACCTAGGTAATTTTAACATAAATTTACAATTAATCCAAATAGAAAAATTAATGCACAGTAAAATAAATCACACAAACCTTTCCATACAAATAAAGCTTCTTTATTTTTTCAAATATAATATAACAATCAATCTTTCCAAAAAACCTACTTACAATCATTTTATATGGCCATTTTTTAGGACCAGAAGCGTACCTACAAATCAGAAGTTTTTAATTATTTATCGATTTGTAACGAACAAACGCACAAAGCTACTTAAAAATATAGTAGAGATTTACATAAAGAGTAAACTAACAACAAACATCAGTCTATCTACACAGTCTTAAATACTCTTAAAGATTGTGTTTAGTAAGGAAATCTCTGATCAGCTTATTTGTTTTCTCCGGTTCCTCTTGCTGCATGAAATGTCCACAGCCCTCAATGATAGTGGGCTCTATACACGCGTAGTCCTTCTTCATGTGCTCCAGAAGGCCAGGGTTGTGCAGGAACTTGTCGTTCTTGGCCAGGGCGTAGAGGAATGGGATTTTTGCCTCTGAGTAGGGTTTCTCAGGTAGCGTAAACTCGAAGTTCGCGCGGTAGTAGTTGATTGGTGGTGTCATTGTGTCTGCAATAAAATAATAAAAATCAGGTCAGAACATCCAGGTCCAGGTAAATTCTATTACAAAAGTATTTTTAGATGAAGAATGTAGCACCAATCTATAAATTGCATTTCTGAGAACTCCGCACCAAAAATACCTAATCAAAACAGAGCTGTCAAATAAATAGCTTAAATAAATATTTCTAGCTTTGAGTTAGTTTTGTTTTTAATAGCATCCTATTATACAAAGCCGATTTATATAATCTTTCGAATTCTCAACTTTAAAGCCATTCTAAAATTCTGACTCTCCTTTTTATTTCCCCAACACATCACCAAGATTTCAACACCAAAATAAGCATTATTTAGGAAGATTGACCGTAGTTACTACTTATTAATATAAAAATAAATTAATGTACGTACGTTGTTTCCCGAACCAGTATTTGTAGCACTCGACGTCCTGCTTCTTGATGGTGTCCTTGCCGGGCACCTCCAGCATCTTCTCCATCATCTCCAGGTCGTTCATCTGGATCAGCCGCTCAGCAATCCCAGGAGTTTGGAACAGGAACACGTACCTGGAATAGACGGTATAAGATTATTTTTTTTGTGAACGAAAACGCCTTGTGAACAGAACAGAAAAAAAAAATTAGAACAAAAAAGGAATTCTTTGAAATATGAAATCTTTCCATGCTGGACTGGGAGAGATAGAAAAACATAGAATGTGCCAGCTGCATCTCCCGGGCATGCTGTAAAAACCAGCTAAGGGATTCGAGGCGGGTTTCAGTGTATTGTAATTTAGGCGATGGGCTGACAACTACTATAGCAATATTATACATAATCATCTGTTATGACCCTCAAAACTTGTCAGACGTGGCGGAATGACCTTTGTTTTGGTCGTTTTTGCTCTGCCTACCCCATTAGGGATAAAGGCGTGATTTTATGTATGAAAAAGAAGTAGACACAGTAAATTGACTATTGATTGAATTATGTTCTTTGGAACCACAATATAATTTATTTTCCCATGGCTCAGACAACTAGACCACGGAGGCACTATTTCTCCGAATAAAAGACATCAACGCGTTTAAAACATGACTCATGCGCATGAGTTGATATCGAAATTCCAACATTTTCCTGTCTTACAAAGAAGAGGGCGTCTGCCACTTGTAAGTAATATGTGACCACTATGTGACAAATCATACATTCGTATTGCATATCCTAGGTGCATGGCATTCTGGAAGAGTCAAGACTGCGATGAGGAGGCGGCGAACAGATTGTCTACAGAAAACATCACGCAGTGCAGTATCAAATCTGCAACGATTGCGGTGACGTGAATTTCCACACAGTATGTCAACCGCCGCCTCGACGCCGTCTCACCTCTTCCAGTATACCACGCGCCCTTTACCTACCAAGATTTCTTCCTCTGTTCAGGGTTGGTCCAGATCTGTTCGCAGAAGGCCTCCCTGGACGCGCTGGCCAGCATGATGAGCGCGTTCACACACTCAGGGTACACGTCGCGGAATCTGCAGGCAACAAGGCCGCCCCAGTCGTGAGAGATTAGGATGCACTTCTCTCGACCTGCGGAGGAAATAGAGGTGAGGTGCTGTATAATTTTAAACTTCGAAAAAGAACGGGGTTGCAAAATGAATGTTTTTAATTTTTTCATTGACCTGACTGTAGGTATAAATAGGCCTCGATTCGAACGTATCACGAAAAATGCTCGGGAAAAAAGAAAAAGAAAATATTTTGTTGCTAGCTGCTATCGCAGCAGCGTGAAAATGAGATTCTATTGCATTATGTTGCTAACTAAATCGATTTTTTACGAGTTTCTCACAGTATTTTCTTAAGCGTTACAAATTAAGTATTGTTTAGGTTTATGACATCGTTTATTTTCATAATTCTTACCCAATTGCCTCACAAGGTCACGGATATCGTCAACCAATAGATTTATCTTGTAAGATGATACTCCATCAGGTCTTTCCGAGTCACCATAACCGCGCATGTCAAACGCTATGCACCTGAAAAAATTAAAAAAAAAATTAGGATAGGATAGTAGATTTATAATTATTTTATAAAATTAGTTCTGCTGCTGTCTCTTTCTGTTTTTTCATGGCAGAAAATTACAGACATGGGTTTAAAATCTGTTTGTTTGCATTTGCAATAACTGATCTACATCTAAATATCTTCTTTTTTCAGTTATAAAGACCCAACACGACATGTGTAAGTAATTAAGTATATTGTTTTATTTAAAGATCGGTGAGAACCATTAATTAATTTACCTAGTTGATAAGATCACATGATCTCTTATCGTAGATTCTACATAGTAACTGATCTAAGTACTTACGTCAATACAGTCTGTCTGTTTAAACGCGCAAAGAATTTTATACCAGTTTTTTCTGACATGTAGATATTTTATAACAATAAAAATTATGTGTACCTATGAATTGTAATCAAGTATGAAATAATGACACTAAAGGAAAACCTACATCTATGATACAACGTAATATGATCCAAGACAAAGTATGTTCATCTGTACTCGGCGGTTTACAACTATCCCCGCCAGAGCACCAGCAGTTAGTAGACAAGTCATGTGACAAGTTGTTTCATATGTGAGACCTATGGCTCGTATTTATAAAGCGATCTCAAGATTGAGATCAATATTAAGTATGGATTTGACAGGTCGTTTTGTACTGAAATGAAATTTCTGATACGAACTCAAACTCGCTGTCACACTTGAGAGCTGTTTTTAAATACGGGCATATGTGTTAAAGTTTCCCCCTCTCTAGATAAAGGTAAAGTATAAAAAAATTACAAATTAGATCATACCAGTAATCCTTCTGGAACTCGAGGATCTGATGGCGCCAAGAGTACCAGAACTCCGGGAAGCCGTGGACGAAGATCATCAACGGCTTGGATGGATCACCACTCTCCACGTAGTGCAGTTTTATGTTCTGAAATAATGAAAGAGTATTTATAGACACAATATAATTAATTTCTGAAAGGAACGCTAAATGACTGTCTAAGAAGACTTATTCATTGGATGGCATGGAAATTAAACCATTAACGCATACGAGTCCAAATATGACCACCCATTTTTGATAGTTTATTTTTGTTTAGTTATAAGTGAGAATTACTGTTAAAAAAAATGTTGTCATATTTGGACTCGTAAATATGCCGTAAAGGGCTAAGAATGAACAAAAGAAAGAACTGTGTGATTTCTCTTAGTGGAGGCCGGTAGCAACGACTAAGTTAGATAGAGATAGAGGTAGCAATTCGTGGTTGCAAAATACGCGACTTAACTAATATAAGTCCATACCTGTCACTTTCTATCATGAGAGAACAGAACGGGATGGCAATAATTTTAGTTGAGATTTAGTTAAGTGGTTATGAACGGGACCAGTGAGATCAGCCAAAAACTTGACAGAAAAGCAGTGGTGAACAACCATGAATTTGCTTATAGATGAATCTGCTCCTATAAAGGAGTTTCAAAATAAGTCTTAAATCTGTAGCGTATTTTGAATCTAATTTAATTTTACAATTAACGTGATGTAAGACAGACTTAATTTAATCATAACCGCCGGATTGTGACTAAATTGTACTTCATCATACAGCAATAAAAAAATAGATATTGCTGCAATATCCTTTACTTATGTCTGGGCGATAAAAAATTTCATTCAATTTTTATGATAATTAGAATCTAGCTTGAGACATAAATCTAAACGCTAAAGTTATAGTTTGATGTCTCCATGTGTCATCTTCATCTTCCTAGCCTTTTCCCGTATTTCACGGGCTCGGCTACCTAATCTATGGGTACTGGTTTTTACACAGAGCGACTGCCATCTGACCTCCGCAATCCAGAAGGGAAACCAGACCGTTTCGATACAGTTTTTTCAATTTTAGATTGCAATGTGTATGTGTATCGCTATTGTGACAGGTTGTCAGCCTATCGCCTTAATTATTATAAACCCTCGAATCCTTTTTGCAGACTTCTATCAGCATGCCTGGAAGAAAGGGCAGCTGGCGAACATTCTATGTTTTTCAATCGCTCCCAGTCCAGCATTGAATCATTATTATTAATTTAGGCATTAATTTTGTTAATTAAGCCTACGAGTAATGTACATGACTTTGTGCCTAATTGGCGCAGTTTGGATTTTTCTAGACCTATAAATCTTTTCAGAAATCGTTTAGTTTTATTATTGCGTGCAATATTTAGGCTCGTATTTATAAAGTGAGCTCAAGATTAAGAGCAATAGGTATCAAGTATAGATTTGACAGGCCGCCGTTTTGTACTAAAATGACATTTTAAATTAAACTAAAAAATCATTTTATTGTAATGCAGACATGAAAAACACAAAAAAGGAAAATTATAATATTTTAGATAAGCCAGTGATAAAATAATATATCATTTCTGATACGAACTCAAACTCGCTGTCAGTCTCAAGCAAGAGTTGTATACAAAAATCATGGAACAGTCTGTTTGACCTTACAATACGTTTGTTCTAAACTTTGTTAGTGTAGGTTAGTGTCGGCAGTTAGGCCTGACGGACTGTTGACCAATCACAGCATTTGTAATGGTCGTATAATGATCAATACATTGACTGTTGCTCGGTCGGTTAAATCACTCAATTGACTGTACCTTTCATTTCAATTATTATAAGAATTGTAAAATATTTCTTTGAGTAACCTTATGGCCTTTTGAGAAAATAATATCAGTCTCAGAGGGACAGCTTAACGTGCAATTCGAAGCACGGAATAATCTTACTTAAAAACTACTACCTATCAGCCCTAAAACACTGAGCTTGCTTTTAATTTCACAAACTGTTTGAGCAATTCATTGCACCCGAACCTTTTCATTTTTTACAGATTGTCTTGCCCTATTTAGTGTAGAAATATCTATCTAGTCAAAAACACACTGTAGGGAAAGTGTTGAAATCTAGCCTCCAAGTCACGTTT
>JARACY010005222.1:0-22794 GCA_029255725.1 Scrobipalpa atriplicella | reverse complement strand
AAAAGACTCAAGGGAAATAAAGCATGATTTTACCTACGTACTTGCTTGATAAGTTCTCATCATAGATTACTTTATTTTGCATCAATTTATTCCAGTTATACAGGGCCTCAGTAATCTAAACTTTCACTGACCACACTGAGATAATGGTAGCAATTCGTGGTTGCAAACACGAAAAAAAAAAGAAAAAAAAAAGAAAGAAAGAAAATAACGTAATTAGTTATTTAACGCTTCTAAATTATCTTTACATGTAATCTTAGAATAATTTACACAAATCCAAATGTAGCTTGTAACATGATCTGCAAGAGTTATACAACCTCCACGATGATATGTATCTTTTTTCACTTTATTTAATGTACTGTAACACACGGCAGATAAATGTAATAAGTAATTAGATACGAGTTCCTCGTAAATATGAATTTCCGTTAGTCGAGTTTAAGACCCGGCGGCCTCGCATCAAAAATGTCATCGTTCGGTGCACTTATCCTTTCACTACTACATTTGTTCTTATTTTTAACATTAACTCTATTATTATGCCTTTGTTTTGTTGAGTCATTTAAAACTTTTTTGCTTTAGTATAATACCCTAGCAATAATAAAACTTTTATAATTTTTGCATTTTTTATAAGTTTTCAATTTAAACTTATAAAAAGCCTTAAAATCTTAAAAGTCTTCAAGGCTTTGCAATTAAAACAACTTTTACACACCTCTGCATTATTATATCAACATAATGTATCAAGGAACTTGCGTTTAAAGCAAGAAAATAATCCCAAGGGATTTAAAGTTGTATGGAAATCCTTAATAGCCCAAGGGTTATTATGTGATTTGAATTTGGAATGTCATGTGAACTACTAAGAAAATAATTTTCAGAAAAAAAAAATATGGCTGTGTGTGTATTAAAACTGTTGCCACACTCGCCTTCTGCGCCTCCCGGCGAGTGTAAAAAGGCTGTATGACTAGTTATCTGTATGTGCTCTTTGCTTTGTATAAAAAAAAGAAACTAAAAAAAAGAAAACGCGGTTTGATTTTGCAAAAGTTTTTCTCTCATTGATTATTACTTCCATTTCGTAAATTGTCGAGTGAAATTAATATTTTGACTCCAGAAGACATTGTGACTAGTATTTTATCGTATTTTGTTATTTATGTTGAATAATGTTAAATACGATCAATTCGTTTTTTGGAAAAATACGTAGGTAGTGGATTGTGAACGTGAAGTGTAGTTCAGTGAGTGTGAATTGACTTTCGGATCTGTTGCTTCTGGTATGTTTTCAATATTTATTTATGTATCAATATTACATGATTAGGTATATTTCTGAGCTTTATTATCTTACAGACGCCTGCCACCGTCTAAGTAATCTGTGCAGTAGGTGTGTAAAATATAGTATGCTCCTCGGGAATAAATGTGTCTTCGCCTTGGGCAGACTTGAATCCCTCGCTACATTCAGGATTCTTGTCATAATTCCCTCGCTTCGCTCAGGAATTAAAGATTTAATTCCCTCGCTGCGCTCGGGAATTAATCCTAGAATCCTTCATTCCGCTCAGGATTCAATATGCTGCCCGTGACGTTAGACACTGCTTTATTCCCTCGTTGCCTAATATACTATAAGCGCCCTTGGCAACAAGTGTGCAAACACGAAACTTGATTGCTAGGTTTTATAGTCAATTTGCCAAAATTTTGTATAACAAAGTCTAATGGATTTGCAAATCGTAGTTTTTAGCCTTTCAAGGATTTTATAACAGAGAAAATAATGAAATTACCAAAAAACAACCTTAAGCTATCCTAAACTGTCCAAAGCTACTTGCATAATTTTGTAATGTTGCGAAGAGATTTGGTTCTTTTTTTTTAAATGATTGTGTAACGTCTAATTGCGCGTCCATTGGCCCAGTGACCGTGAGTCGGATGCGCATGCGCATCTATGATTGCGCGATTGCGATTTACTTTAAACTTTTAAGGCAGGTCAAGTTATTTGATTGATCTCACCTCAGGGAGCAAATATGATGCAGAAAACATGAATTTATGTAATCAACTCATTGCATATTTGATAAATCAATTCCAATAGAAATTCTAGCTAAAAGACAGCTGTTCTAAATTGATCGAAACAGGATGTATGTGAGCTAATAAAAACGAATTCCAAAAGGGTCACAGACACTTCGAAGTGAAATACTCAAGGTTCCTTATATGGACACTTATTATCATTACACACTCAGTATATGGTCATCCGAGTCATGAAGATCGCTTTACGTATCTGAGGAGTTCATGTACCGTCCGACTGGAAAGTATAACTGTTAGTGTCACACTTTCAATGAAATAAGAATCAATCTTACTGATTATTACATCACAGTGAAATAAGACGTGCAATGGAAAGGCGACGACGACGGTTGGATGTACGTTTTCGGAATTAACGGACGGTGTTCAGATTATGGCACAGATTATATTGGTAGCAATTCGGCGTTGCAAAAGACACGACTGAATTAATACGGGGTGCGATTCGGCGTTTCAAAAGATACGATTAAACCAATATGGGGTTTAAGTGTATAGGACAGCTTAACGCAAACTGATAGGGGTTGCTCAGTCAAAGAAACTGAAAAAAAAAAAAACACTAGGAAATTATTTCAGGAGATAAAAATATTTTTGACTTTCCCAAACAAAATGACCGCCTCTATCAGACCTTTTTTTTTCCTGAAAGAATTTCCAGCTGAAAATTGTTCAGTTTCGTTGACATCAGTTTGTGTTAAGCTGTCCCTAACACCCGGAATGTATAAGTACATACCTATCCTTTTCTATCATGAGAGAACAGAAAGGGACGGCAATCATTATAGTTAAGTTATAGTTAAGTCTAAGTCGTGTTCGTGCCGAATTACTACCATTGTAACATTATCGATCGGTTGCGCAAGTTGGAGATGCGCGTGCGATGCCCCGCCCGGCGGCGCCACTGTTACGTCATCACCTGTCACCGGGACTTGCCGATCTCTTTACATCGACGGCAATCGGACAACAATGACGGTATTTAGTTTAGACAAATCAGGTTCGATGGAAAGGTATATGCCTTCAAAAGTAGGTAGGTATATAGTTAATCTATATAATATTACATACCCATATTAAAGCTTTTTCAATAATATAAATATTTAATTTAACTCGATGCTCTACAATGTAGAGTCTATATTTTTATCTCTTACGAGTATATTTTCGTTTTGTTAAACGAATGAGCAAAACGAGTGCAACATTTTATAAAATAACATATTTACGGTTATTTTATTTGCGTAACCGGAAATATTATATCGCAGTTGGTATGTAAATACAACACACTGGTTTTCTTTATGAACTTATGGTAGTGCTCTGCCTGAAATAAAACTTACAAATTAAACTCCAGAGTAAATCAAAATAATTTAAAAACTGAAAGAACTGGAACCCAATAGTCTACGATAACTATACTTAAACTTTACGATCTCTACCATTATATATTCTGTGCGTCTACGTACTTTTATTACATCAAACAACCTTATAGTATTTTATGAGGTGACCCACATTTGGTTAAAGGTTACCAACTTTTTACTTCGGTCGGGTACTTAGGCTAAATGCGAAGCAATATGCGTAAGCATCACCTAATCTGTTCCAAAAGATAATCGTCTTTGTTCTGAATACTTTACTGTTGACGTGTTGACCATGTTTTCGAAGTCTTTAGAAAGGAGATGGTATCACATTTTGACCCAATAGTCGATAGAAACAATCTACCTATCTATTTGGCAATAGATATATTGCAAGTAAAAGACCTCGGTCAAAGACTCCCAAATTACTAGAACCTGGCAAAAAGTATGAAAATTCCATCTGCACTGCATTGGAATTAAGTATCTCTAGGGCTAAATAAAAAAAAAATATCTCGAGTATAATAATAAATAATTATTATTATCGTATTATTATGGTAATCTTATCTGGGTATTTCATCATACATTTATTAGAAACCTTTCCTTCAGTTTAATGGAAGAAGGAAAACCAAAGATTTGTTATGATAAAATAACTAGTGATATTGAGGTGTTATTGCTTAAATTAACTTAACTTTTAAGACAAGTAAGTTATATTTCACAACGCAACCTTAAACTGCGCGGGCCTTGAATTTTGTAATGAGTAGGAATGTATTCAAAATATTTATAATAAATATTTATTATGGTATAGATGACTAATGCTTCGGACACTTACACAATTTTCATATTTTACGATATGACAATCACCCACGCGCTCGTGGAAAATATTCAATGAATAATAATCAAAATAAATAATGAATTGTTGGCTTCTATCGCTATCCAATGTGATATTAGCATACAATAATTTATTGGCGTTTAGAATAGCATTTTATTTTAGCTACATATTTATTCTGTTCTTGTTACATTGTTAAAATTAAATAATTTTCAAAAAGTCGTTATTTCTACATCTCTCTTCAAGAAAATATTTGTAGAGTAGGTAAACGTGCACAATTGGCTACTTTCCAACTAGTCAAATTGCAGCAACTTTTTATGAAATGTCAAAAACGCTTTTTTGTATGAAAATAGTGAGTTATGACGACGTCACATTTTAGTAAATAACTACTCAAATCAATAACTTATATACTTTTAACTCGATTGTTAAAATCGAAATGTGCATTTTTTTTAAAATGATGAATGAAATCCACAATATTTTTAGCCATCAGTTTTAAGTATAAACGTTTTGAATTTTTTAAGCTACATAGTACCCAGGCATTTTAAACCGGCGGGGCATTACCGGCCACCCATACCATACAAGTATCAGCCGTAGACTTATACAAATATATCCAGCAAAATATTTGATCTCTCATTCCTGTATAATACGTAACTTCAAGAGGCCTAAATAATCTGTTACACAATAAAATCAAAGCCAGTGTCACGTAGTCACCGTTTTACCGATACCATACCCATCTCATCTGGATCTCAAGCGCACGCGCACTCTCGCTTTCGATGACCGCTACAAGCATCTGTTTCGGTCAATTCACACCAGTCAGCGGCGTGGCGTGGCGCGCAAATTTAAAGAGCGTGGTAATTGTATCAATGAAATGTCTATAGTATTGCATAGTAAATAAAGTCGTATAAAAAAGAAAAAAGATTTTATTGACAGAACTCGAAAATTTCTCGCGGTGGCGTCGCGCTACGTCGCGCTATGTCGCGCTGTGCAGACTGTTACTTTGTAGTGCAATTGCATCTTCAAGCAGCTTCGTGCTGAATCGCATCGCTTCCCAGTGTGTAATGACCCTTTCTCAGATCACATGACGACCAATACTGGTTTCGGTTATTTTTAAACGGGACTTACTACCGCCATTTACCTGAGCTTTCTAGTGGTGTTTGTTTACGGAATCGTGTTAATTTAAATGTAAACGAACATTTTGGCGTTAAAAGTTTTTTTTATTTTTATAAAGCGTGTTTTTCTAAACAGTAAATTAAACTTTTGAAGAGGCGAACAAAAGAATTCCGTTAAGTCCATTATGTATATGTTTTCAATAGAAGCTATACTAATACTTTTGTGGATATTCTCAACTTCCATTCACTTGGGCATGCAGTAAAAGCCAGTAGAATAAATAGAGTGCGATTTGATAGGCTGACAGCCTTCTACAGCAGTAACTATTATAAAATCTCCGTAAAATGTACATACATACATACATAAAATCACGCCTTCATCCCTAATGGGGTATATACAATATCCCTAAAAATATGTAAGATGTATTAGTCTAATATTATTTGCCTACCCCATTAGGGATAAAGGCGTGATTTTATGTATGTATGTATGTACACACTATAAGGGTTGAACGTGATTTTATGCATGTATATGTAATTTGAACGTATGGATATGTTATGCGGTAGTTCAAAGCTTTTACAGTTAATCCATTAACATAACAATTTATTGAGTTATATCCATATAAATAGCCACATTTAAATTAAATTACCACCGCCGTCGATTGACTCAGATATTTTAATTATAAATTTAAATCATTTTCTATGATACATTTACCTTGATTTTCGGTCAAAATATAGATTAAACAGCTATACTTACATATCCGGTGAGAGAAGATAAAATTGTACTAATACTGTAGGTATCCATACTATAAATAGCTTTTGATTTCAAAATTGTACTATTTTATAATAATAGTCCATATAAATGGATGTACTGCATATATTCCAATATCCGTTTTCGTAAGTTATAATTAGTATAATATGAGAACCTACTGTTATAATAACAAGCAATTCTATTCAGAGTTGCGAATGACACGACTTAACTCATATAAGTCCATACCTATTGCTTTCTATCATGAGAGAATGGAAAGGGACGAAACAATTTAATTTGAGATTTAGTTAAATCGTAGTCTTACCAAATTCCCCTCAATGTTGTTTTAAATACTGCCACTTTTTAATTTGCGATACGCTCAATTAACCACGTTTGTCACGCCTCTTTCATTTTGTTTAACTTAAAAGTTATTTTTAAAACGAGCTCTGTACTAACTGCTTCTGTTCCTGGGTATACCCACTGTAAATGTCAATAATGATTTGAAGTATTGTAATTTGGACGATAGGTTGACAACCTGTCACTTTAGTACAGTCCTATTCAAGAGGTTTATTTAATTGAAATGGCTTTTATTAAGACGTTATCGCTCTCCTACCCACACCGTAAGCTATTAAGGCGTGATTATATGTATGTGCGATTGTAATGAATGAAATAAACGTTATTAATTTTCTAATTTATCATCGTAAGACTCATGAAGGTTTTACTACAATAAGATTAACCTTCTTAATTTTGTTTATTATTTTTTGTGTGAATATTTGTTATTAAATTTAAAATAATCGAATATAGAAACGAACTAAGCGAATAAATATACGAACTAAGTTTAAATCCGTACAACGTATGATATAGATACGGTACATAGATTATTTTATTATCATAAATGAAACGTATAAGCTACGCGAAACTCCGTAGCGCGTTCGTAGCATTTCAGTTACGCGCTACAAAAGACATCAACGTGATGTTTTTGCTATACGCTCCAAATATATATAAAAAAAAAATGTTTTATTTACGCTAAAGTTATATTATAATCTATAATAAATAGTAATAAACACATACCTTGATATTATTAAGGAACCCATCACTCACACACAAATTGAGCCGACCACTAAATCACTAACATAAGTCACAAGAGTCACGTTTATAGTAATCCAGTCTAATTTCTTGGTATCATTCTTTTGGGAATAATATTTTTTTAAATTAGGGTATGATAGGCGCGTGCAGGCTGTATTGCGCCGGCGACCGTACTGTGTTCGGGCAGTGATCGCGCGCGGCAAAGCCTGCGACGAAAGTCCGACCCACCACCGCCCGATTGCCTCTTGTCACATTCTATTTGCAAACCTGAAGGATGAACTTTGCTGTATTTCAGCGTTGTGGATTTGTTTTTAATTAATGCTTTCAATCTTAATTAGAAACGGTAGCAATGTTTTAAATTAAAGACAATCGCCTCAGCCATCAAGACATATTTATGTTGTGGAAATAAATGATGAATTTGATAGTGCCAGCAGACCAGTCAGTGAATTTAAAAACATAAAAGCATCTGTTTGTGAAACATTATAATAGCACTGTGACAATTTGATCCTATTTCTATGACCTCTAGAGTGCCTCTAGTAAATTAATATTTTACAGTAATGAATGAATCAAATAAATATACCTATAAATATGATTACATATTTCTCAGCAAAACGCATAGGCAATATTTGATAACTTGTTTATGAATTATTAATGTTATGGGCATGAATATAATTTGCGCAAAACTGTAAAGCTTAACGCGAATAAGTTATTGCCTAATTCATTCAAGGTTTAAGTATACTCATTGAGGTTTCAAAACGCTAATGGTATAGCCCAACTTCTCAGGCAGTCTTGTCAATTATCTTATACAAACTTTATGTAATTGAGCCTGATTGAAAAATAAAAGCATAATTAGGCTACATTGAAGAAGATTATTGTTAAAGTGTTAAAAGCGTCGTTATAATGCTCGTATTGTTAATGTGACGTAATTAATTTCTTCTTATGTTTAGTCTTTTCGGTGAATGGTTTGGTTGAAAACGAAGTTGTCTCTTATGAATAACACCGTTTTGGTTTTTGAAACGACATAGGTGTAGGTTAAAATTTAATATTTGAGAGCAATTAATATTTTAAAGTAATTTTGAGGATTTTGAGTATTTTTGGGAATCAATTCAATAACTTCTCTTAGCATGGCAGAAAGGAGACCGGTACAGTAAAATACTTATGTTTCTTTTTTCTTTGTGACCTTAATGTCAGAAGCTACGAGTGTTCAAATTACCTTTCAAGCTATAGACCTGCCTGGTAAAAATGTATAATTTTCTAGATTACATCTTTATTATATTCGCTATCCTATTTTTAGAACTTCAAAAGCTTTCACTAAAACATTATAAAGGTGCCTTTCTCGTAGATCACATGATGTTTGCAAATGTTAACATGTTACGTATGTATCATGTGATTCTGATTATAAAAGGCAACCATACCGTCATCTGTATTATACTAAAAGCTTGCCAGACTAGTCTTAGCCTAACCTTAGACTCTGAGGTGAAAAATGTGACATAGAGTATTAGTCATCTTTAGCAAAAGAAGCTATTACTTATGCGCGAAAGTCGTCTCATTATGTTGTATAATGCAGAAGGCTCTTATAAATAGATGCATTTTTATGGATTTATGTGACAGCAGGATTTACTTTTAAAAATTAAACATACAAACATGCGGTTACACATCTATCTCTTACAGGGTAGACAGAACGTGAATGGCACAAGTAATATATATAGAATTTTTACATTGTGTGGAAATTGAACCCTATCAGCTCAGCAAACAGGGTCACAAATACAATCCACTGAGCTTGCGGGCCAGTCAAAGTTAAGCAACATCTAATATAACACACGTGGTTTCTGCGGCTTGTAGCACCTTGTGTCTATTTACTGACATCCGGAGCTAAATTGGGTTAATATTTTCGTATTGATTTTCCGTTTCCGCAGCTGATTAAGATACACCTTATAAGCTCAAAGTTATTTGAAATAATATTATGTCGTATTATGCAAGATAGTGTCTTTATGTTGGTCATTAATACGTAATTTGAAGGAAATTTAAGAATAATGAACTAAATTGATACGAGTTTGCCTTATTTAAAAAGCTGATACCCGGTTTCGCGTAAGCGTATTTTGCAAATTGTTAAATTGACACTGAATTTAGGGCGATAGCTGTTTGAACGCCAGATTAGGACCGGATTCCATAAAAATATTCCATTTATTTGTTACACAATCACATGGTATTAAAAACTGTGTATCTATACAAAACTGGTATGTACGTGTTGGATTATAAACGTTTACTTTGAAGGTGTACAGGTGGCCACATTTGCGTTCGAGTACGGGATAGGTGCGTTGTGCGTTAAGAAATACTGGACCCATAAAATACATTGTTGAAAGTGTTGGAGAAATACATGTAGTATCTAAGACATACATACTTAGTAAGTTAGTGTATGTGAACTGACAGATGATGGTTGTATGTAATAAAACAAAAAAAAAAATTTTTTGGTCAAAATATTGCATATTTTAATTTTTGTAATTATAAACCACTAATTTAAATCAAACTTAAGCTACTACTAAACGACTAAGAGATCAATTTTTGGCAATCACTGATACTATCTCTAGCAGGTATCTGCTCTCTACTGCTTGATACTGTACAGAAAAATACACTTTCCATAATACAAGATCGTAGATAATCAGGAGGTAATCAATTATAATCATTTGTTTTGCTCACGCTTTAATTAAGTTGGCTGCGTACCAAAAAGGCAGAGTCACATTACGACACGCCACGTGGGAATAGTCTGTTACGCCAAAGATTATCATTGTGATTATGATTATGATTACAACACTCGGAATCGGAAATATGACAAAAACAGCGCATCCGCAGCGCATACTTTACATTGCGATGTCATCGTAAGATCTCTATTTGATTGGTGCACGATAAAAGCATTTCGTGCGTAAGAGAGATGTTAGTAAGTAAAGCTTTTATGATAATAAAAATATTCTACTTATTTTGGGAAAGATCTTCATCACAACAAATACTTAGGAAACTTTTATTTTCAAAAACAGTCGAGCAAACTTAAACATACCAACACGCGTCTTTAAATATCTTTGAGGTTTTTCGCACTCACAGTGCTATTTTTATTTCATAAATATGAGAAGTAAGGTAAGTTTTAGTAAGTTTAACATATTCAACGCAGGTGTTAATTTATTTTTGAACAATTACAGCTTCGGTTTCTTTGATTTTTCTTACGACCCTGTATTGAAATTTGATAGTAGGTATTGTAAGCAAATACAGAGCTAAAACTAGCTCGTAATTCAGCTAAGAACATGGCACCATGACTAAAGCATGCTTTAATGGTTTAATGCTTTGTGCTATGACATTTGGAAAACCCATGTTTAGTTCATGTTTATGATGTCATGTTTTTAGACTACACAAACAGAATAGACATATTATTGGGTTCAAAAATATGATTCAAATACATACATACACACATAAATATTATCACGCCTGTATCCCTAATGGGGTAGGCAGAGCGTCAACGACCCAAACAGGTCGTTCCGCCACGTCTGACAAGTTTTGAGGGTTGTTTAAGATCGATCTGTATATTGCTGTAGTGACCAAGTTGTCAGCCCATCGTCTAAATAGCCGGTTTTTATAGCATGCCCGGGAGGAGATGCAGCAGGCACGTTCTATGTTTTTCTATCACTCCTAGTCCAGCTTGGAAGTAATAAATGACCATACATTTTTATCACTCAATTGCCATTGAAAAAAATAGAACCCTATCAATTTTAAAAATAAACAGTCTTTTCTTCAGCTCAGGTGAAAACCTAACGGCATATGGCTATGACGTGATAGGCGAGTATTTAGGTAGTAAATTATTAATCTCTACTTATTTAGAGAGCTGGAATCATATAAACAAAAATTTTACCGGTTTCATAAGAAAATCTCGGAACGATTGCGTAAGGGCCCCGTGTCATCTGGATCATCGCGCTTGTAAATAACAATGGACCTGTTATACCCACTGATATTATCTTAAAGGTTTAAGCTTTTTAAAATATAACCTTATTGCAATTTTAAAGAGACGATTATTGCATCACAGAATTTAACTGCGACCGCAAAGTTATTTTAACACCGCTCATAAGGTTAAATAAGGCATGATATTACGTGACACCTAAAGAGCTTCTTTAAAAATTTCATAAACTTTGGTGGTTTTTTATAGCTTCACCTTTATAACCAAATCATTAAGTGTTTCGATGATGATTGTTTTAAATTGGATTGTATTTTTAAGTGAGATCTGACACATTTTTAATGATTTTAACTGTTACCTAATAATTCGAAGGTAGTGTCAAGGCATGGCTCTGGAGGTCGAGGGTCCTTTTTCTGTTTATAGCTGTTTTTGGACTAAACTTGCAAACGGATTCATCTGACGAAATGTTTCACAACACATGCACAAATAGATAAAGCCTTATTTTCACAGGACCTGACCGTAACAATGATTAAGTAATCGAACGGAGATGATGATCTCAATGTCACTACGCATCATACGCTTGTCCCACATAGATGTACCCTTGAATGTTCTGAGGTTCTGATTAAATCCGAGACAACATAGAAGAGTGTGAAACTGATGTCTTAACACCTTTTGCAATTCATTGTTTTCTATAACTCCATAGAAGCTTTTATTCACCTTGCCTCTTTTTTATAGCAAAAAATATGATGTTGCAATAGCGCATCTTATTTCTTTTTGGCATTACGACAACTGATGGAGTAAATGAATCCAGAAAGAAGTGGTAAGAGTAAATTTATGGACCGCCACACCTTCCGACCCAAAATCTAAAGGCGTGGGTATGTAATTATTGTTGTCGAATGCCGATCCTCACATCTTCGCAGCAGCCTTCGTTTCAACATGTGTAATGTTTGATTCAAATAGCTAACACACGATCAGATGTAGACCGAGGTCGCACACTTATTAGGCTGTTAAACGTCGATTTGTTTTATCGACGGTCTAGGGTACACCGTGTCGCAATAACAGCACCAGGACAGTGCTGGCTCCGAGACTATCATCAATCAGATATACCAAACAAGACCGCGAATGGCAGTCGACCTTACATGACCTAAGTTTAATTAAAAAGTCAATTTATTACACGACTTTTTTGTGGTCAATGCCGAATTTGAATGTGTTTGTTTTGCACTTCATTCAGCATTAATGTCATATATGCTACAAAGTGTTATATCCAGCTCTATCGTTAATCTCATCTTCGGATCAATGTTTATTTTTAATCATGTCAGGTATATTGAAATCTGGCTAATAATTTGTACAATAAAATATTCTTTGTGGGCAATCACCGTGTCATCAACGCAATACCAGTTGCTATCCAGTATCCAATAAACATTAACATACTTTAATGTCACTTAAGCTTCCATGGAAGGTTCTTAATGAAGTGTTCAATGTCAGCACGAATGTCATGGAGGAGTCAAGTTTTTGGGCGCGACGCGGCCGCCGCCACCGCTTCAGTTTTCACTGCGGTGCGGTGTACTGCGAGACCGCGGGACGTACGATACGAAGGCGTAGTGACAATGGCGCAAGCGCAGTTTTATTGGTACAGTGTCATTCATACCTTGCTGCGTACGGAAATAATATAGGTACCTGGGACTTTTAAGGCAGAACTCGTATTATATTCTGTGGCAAGATTGAATAGGCCAGAAGCCGCGTAATGAATGGAAGGAACATTATTGTAGGATTTATTAATTCGCTGGTTTGAATCGTTTGGTTTTTGTACATAATTATTTTTAACAAAAATGTAACAATTGTAGAGCCCGAAAATATTGTCGCCACTGTACAATACACGTGTGATCTGATAGCTGATCGTCAGCTGTCTGTCAACTGTCGTCGGCATTGACCTTCTTTGTTCGGAAAGTATCATTTTAAGCCAATTAGTGCCTACCTTGTAAACAAATTCTTAATATTATTATTTTTAATATTTATATTATTTTTAACATTTTGAGCTACGCCTTGGGGAAAGTTATTTGTTATATTATACCTATATCACCAGCACTTATCGGGTAGCAAAATAAAGGATTGTCAAGAGAATTGTTTATTGTTTGTAAAGCCAGAGATGAGAGTTCCATATACTGTATTTTTAGAAAGAGAAACAATGGGCGAATTTTATGTATTTTCCCGCTTCTAGCTTACAACAACATGGCCTTCCGTCCGTAAGATAAAAGTTGATCATCTTTGTCACAAAATTTCCTTTTTTAGTAATGTGATGCAATAGTTGAGTAAACTGTTAACATTATAGTTAACATGATCTGTAGTTAGAAGCTTCCTTCCTTATTTTCCTGTTTATTTTTACGTCCTAGTCTTAATATTGGTTATATAACCGGATTACCGGACGGAAATATAAGTATGAATAATTAAGTATGTACAGTCCTTTCAGTTCCTTCACATAAGTACCTATCGAGGCGTGTTGCAAACCAATCAAAATATTTTGAAAATAGTAAGAATATTTTTATTATTGAATCGGATTCAATGCCAAGGCGGTTTTCTTTAAAATATTAAATTATTTTCACTGGGAATAAAAGTATTTTGATTGGTTGCTTACATCACTAGTGAGGGAACTGACTGTACCTATGTATCTTATCACTACCTAGTTGACTATGTATGGATAGTAAGTAAGCAAACTAATGTTACATTACGATCTTCTGAATTAACAATTTAAAATTTACACGCCTATTAATATTATGTTAGATAACAATCTATTATTTTAAAGTGCTTACATAAGTTTCACTTGCACCATCATTATTTTTGTTGTAATATTCTTTAGTGATATAATTTCTGATGAAATAAATGATGAAAATTGATTGATTAAAAATGTAATTTATGGTGAAAACCATAGGTAATTCCAAAAAAAGGCCAGTTAAGTATAAAGCCTGCTACACACTATGCCGCCGGCCGAAAGACCGACCCTGCCGGCGGCATAGTGTGTATAGCGGCCTTAAAAATCCTTTCTCATCTGAATCATATTGATTACGATTGGCTTCCAATTTCCAATCCCTCTGTATAAAAAAAAAAAAACACTTTTTAAAGAACTTATGTAGACTGAGTCAGTGAGGCCTTTAGTTCCGCAACCGAGCACAGTTAGAAATTCAATTAACCTACAATTGTGTTGATGACGAGGAAATTTTCCGGTTTGTCACATCTCATCGGGTGATTTTCCCCAATCTCAATCAGTTTGGGCAACAGCATGTCTGGTTACGACAGCGATGGACAAAGCAGCCAGCACAGATCCGGATTGAGGAAGATTCCTCCAGTCGACTTATCTTGCGTGCACTGCACACCCAAACACTTCTATTTTATTGGAGTCTTGAGTGCGGTTAAAGCTGCAATAGTATGTGATGTGACATAGTAGGTGCGGAAAAAAAATATTGTGCTATATTGAATTGTAAAAATATCACAAACTACCTAATAGCACATACGACAAAATGTAGATTTGTAAGTAACTACCTACTATGTATTTCCTTTACATTTCATACGAAATTCACACACTAGCTTCCATACAATACCGGGTGTAAGGGACAGCGTCCCGCAAACTGATAGGGGTTGCTCAGTCAACGATACTGAACACATATCACCAGGATTTTTTTGATGGATGAAAAAAAATTTTGCTTTTCCATACAAATTGTCTGATCGATGGGGTCATTTTGTATGAAAAAGCATTTTTTTTTCATTTCCTGAAAATAATTCCTGGTGCTAGTTGTTCAGTTTCGTTGACTGAGCAACCCCTATAAGTTTGCGGGACGCTGTCCCTTACACCCCGTATAGAGAGGTTGCGTGGTCTCATCAAATCCAGGTCTGTGGCAAGCATCTCTAGACAGACTGTTGTGCACACAGGTTGTGCAACAGTGTAAGACGATTTGACCGCCATCGCCATTGCCGCCGGCGGACCTTTTGTCTGCCGCTTTTGTCTAGTAATTTATGAACAATGCTGTTGCCTCTGAATGGGGGCGTTCGGACCATATTGGAGACGTTCGGGTCATAGTGGAACAATATGAAGCATTATTTTTATTGCGTACTTTCTTTTATTCTTTTGTAGAACTTGAGTTCATGTAGTGTACTAAGACGTGAGGGGAATCAAAAGATAAACCACTTGATTGAAACCTACACTCATCAGCCAGCAGTATAAGGGTGGTAAAGGTTTGAAAAAGAAGAAGTGTTTGGGTGATATAAGTATTGTCGATTTCGTTTCATGGTCATGATAAGCACTGGAGGAGCCGTCTATTTGTAGCGAACCTATGAAAGTAAGTATAGCTTTAGATCCGACTGATATGTAGGTTAGGATTGTATTTCATGCATTGTAATCGACTACGTGCTCAGCGTAAGAATAATTTCATGAAAGTGTAATTCTAGCTTAAGGTGTAACCCCACAGCAGGTAAAAAGGTTGATTTCAATATATGCAACCATCGCCCGTAATGCCTTAGAATATCGTTCAAATCAGCGCGCGCTACGTCGTGGCGGTTATGTCCGTGGCCGCGCCAAAAAAGTGCGAAAAACGCACAAAAAAGCTAATTCCATAAAAACAAAGCGTCGGATAAAAAAATGCTATGTACTAATTTTAGATAATCATAATACGGATAATTTCCCGAAGGAACCGTGAAAGCGCTGCTGAACTAGAATATTTTCAAATTTTGCAATTGTAGACCATGAACTAATTTCTTGGATGTATATTTTTTTAGAATTTTCCATTGATTCGTTTAGGAGAAATATCCTTTTAAAAACAACTATTTGCCGGTAGGAATCACCTTAACTCGTCTAAACACGTCTAAACGTTCAAATTATTTATCTAAATGAATGCTTAAGACTGTACTTTGTTGCACAGGTAATGCGATGTAATGTAATCTATTAATAATTGGTAATAACGATGTAATGTAATGTGTTGATAATTGGTAATAAATAAGCCTAACAAGAATGACATCCGCTGTAGAAATCAGATAGCCGTGGGAATGCGACCTTCGGGTGAGATTAAAGAGTAAATAAAATAATTTAATCAATACATGATATGGACCAGGGGAAATTGCGCAAGGGTTAACTTGTTAGTAAAATAATGAGCACGTAATGTGTTCATTATAATTATAAGACAAAGTTCTTCTTTTAATCACCCAAGAAGGCATTATAGAAGCTTGATTAGACGTTTAGTACATTATTGGCATTTTAAAGTACTTTTTAAGAACAAATTCAAGTAAGGACTTTCGGAAATTTAATTCTCTAGTGTCAAAGGTCGGGATCAAAATGGTATTAGTCCATGGTATTACGTAACGAGTGCTTAATGTCTATTACCATCCTATTACACAATTTACACATGTATGTAAGGGGAGAAAGTAAAGCATTAAATATAGATCACGAGTGTGTACATAAATTATTACATAATGGAAAATTCAATACATCATTTTCCTCATCTTCCCAAATTATCAAATTAGAGCATAGATTTTATCAACTACTTACTCTTTTATTTTTTATTGTTTGACTACAAACGCATTTAAAATGAATACGCAGTAAGTATTGCATCTCTTAGGAAGTTTAATTGAATGATCCATAATTCACGAATTTGCTTCTGCAATATAATAAAATTGGTATTATTAAAATTTTATTATTGTAAGAAGTTTCCGCAATAATCTACGGAGAGCTCATTACATGCCATTCTACACCAAGGTACCTACTTAGGTTGGTATTATAGGCACTTAAAATTGTCTGTTACTCGCCTGCGAGCATAAGTGAAAACAGCCTCAGTTCTTATTGCTCCAATTGCCTGAATAAAGCTTAAAATACCAGCAACATATGGTCGAGTTTACGCCCCGCGGCATACTTTTGTTTGGCGGGCCATATTACACCTTGTTAAAACCTAAAGGGGTGCCTTAAGTAGTGTACCTAATTTTGTGACTAGGTACAGCTGATTCGGATTTAGATTTTGAAAGCGAGGTTAGAACTGTTTCAAGAGTATATTTGCGGATATTTGTTTATGAGTGCGAAAATTGTAACATGATTGCGACGTGTAAACGGACGTTACGATTTGTTTTCAGATTTCTTTTGATCTCTTAAAACATGCAAATAATCAATTAAATCTGCAGAAATTGACTACTCATTACCTCTTTTATTAAAACAAGGCTGTCGTAAACAATGTTAATATTTATCCACCAATAGCTGATATTTAGGTACCAAGCCTTAAAAGGGTATCATTAGCGAAAAATTCAATAAAAATATTCGTGCAATAAATTTACGAAATAACGTGCAGCGTATTTTATGAATGAATTGCGAAATCACGTCGTCGGCATAGACGTGATGAAAAAATATGTACTAGTTGGACGACTTCGACGCATACCGCGATCATTGCACATTACATTTGAGGCATACTTTGTAAAGGAATGCCATACATCGCTCGCTTATAAGGCTGGATTCCTAATAATTTTGCCCACAAGCAGACATTGTAATTAGAAACGCGTAAATTAATCGCTTATTGTTTGAAAGGTATGGAAATGATTGATGTTGAATAAGTTAGTGTCGACAAAAGACACGAGAGAGAAGATTGATTAATTATTTTCTATGCAATAATGCTTGTAGGACACTGGCGTTGTTCATGTTATGTTAAGCTGGTCAGTTGTGTCACGTTTCGTCATGGCACTAATTGTTAGCAACAATACTTGTCGTGCATGTCAAAAATTGAATCTCTGAAGTGGCTGGAGACTAATAGTTCTGCAGAAGAGGCGTTTTGGGACTGGTAGAGACATTTTTTTTATTAACTTTAACGTCATAGTTGAAGTAGAATGATAGAAGGTCGTATGATAGAAGGTATTATGAAGAACATACTATATTGGACTTAAGAAAACACATACTTACAATAGTAAGGGAAAGAAATAACCTTACCAAACCTAAGCCTTATTGCTACGGTAGCAATTTCTGCCTGACAACATTTGGATAATAGAAAAGTTCGCAGCAGACAGCAAGCTTACACTTTCATTTTAGCTGCACCCGTGGTATAAATTTTGCTTGACATGTTCACTTAAGTCGTACCGAGATAATCTATTGTAGAACAGTAAACAATACTTGCCAGGTGCAGGTCACATGTGATTTATTGCAACAAACGTATCTTGACAGCAACTCGAACGTTGTTATTTCAGTTCGGACGGAGTCATTTAACTTTACTTATTTGGGTATTTGGTTTAGCAAGGGCGTGTTTGGGCCTAACCTACATCTATATTTATCAGCATTTGCTGTAAAGTGCGTATGATTTTATCAAACCGTGTACTTAAGTTTGACAGAGTGTATAGAAAGATTTCTAAAGATTTATACATTTCTGTTTATTTGGTTCTTAGAAAGGCTGATATTTAAAGTTTGGTGGTAGCGCAATACTTGTTTTCGTCCGCTATATTACTTTTCCTCAACAAATTAAAGTAACAGCAATAATTCAACTAAAGATAATCTTATCTTATAAAAACCAAGACTTAAGGCACCTTTAGTTTGTTACGAAAGTCTATATGATAGATGAATTACTTACTCTTTTTATCCTCTTTTTTTTTGCATAGGGTGTACAGTACACAGAACTAGCAGTAAGCGAAATGATTTCTACCTCCAAGGTGACTGATCAAGTTGTCACACACAAACTATGACTAATGCATTATCACTATGCAAATCTGAGATTTGATCCACTTATCCAACTCAAAGAGTTGTAGTTGTAACATATCGTAATACTTAGTTGTTCAAGCTCATTAGTTACCGGTTATTGTATCGATATCGATATACAGATCGACATGTGAGCAGACCCACACCCACTGACTAGATAATAAGTTGGTCCTGGCCGATTGGTGACACATTTAAAGGCACTAATAGGCGTTTTGTAACACAAGAAGTTTGTAATAGGAACCATTACTGTTTTTGTGGTGGTTTTGGGCGGTCGAGCTTGATAACGACGCGCAGTGAATTTTCAATTAGACAGACAGTAAATATATTTGATCGCACAGTTATAATTAATGTAGTTGTACTTTTTGCGTGGCCGTATCTCTTAATTTCGATATTACACATATCGAATTTTGATATCGTTTATTATACAAGTTGACTTAGTAGCATGTCGTTCGAAGATTTATGCTTTAACACGTGGGAATTCAATATTAGTTAACTAATTCGGGTTTACTTTCAAATGAAATACGGTTTTAATCAGAATAACGTCGGCTATAAATTCTCGTATGTGAATAATTTCCTTGAGCACGATTTAATAGGTGGCTTGGCAAGATACCCGCTTGCTCGCGAACGTTTGAGTAAAATTTATCTTGCTTTTCAATGTAGTGCAACATTTAATATGGAAAGTATTGAAGATCTATGACTGTTCCGAAAATAATTTCTGATTTTAGTAAGTATAATGTCAAAATTATAAAAACATACTGTTAATACCAGACCAGAACAATTATTTTGGTGGAGTTTTAAAGTAGAGCGAAATGTAAAACAGTAAAATGCTCATAATCACGCCTTTATCCCTAATGGGGTAGGCAGAGCGTAAACGACCTAAACAAAGGTCGTTCCACCACGTCTGACAAGTTTTGAGGGTTTATTCCAGATTAATCTGTAATAGCAGGCCTGGCGCACTCCGGCCGGTAGGCATGAAGCTACAAGTACTTGCACTGCCCCACGCGTGGGGCTTAGTTCAGTAGGCTGTCGCGCGTCGCTCGATTCGTACTGTATATTCCGCACACGCACGCGTATCGCAGTCGCCTTGTTAAAGTTATCGCGCCAAGTTTTAGTTTATATTTAAATGATTTAATTAATCTGTATGGTAGTTTTCTAGACTCTTTCGATAAATTTAATAATATAAGTAGGTTAGGTGCTTATACCTACTAACTTAACAACTAAAGTATACCTATAAGTAAACGGCCTCCGTGGTCTGAGCTATGGGCTTTCGACCCGGAGGTCCTGGGTTCGATTCCCGGCGGGAACATTTGAGAACTAAAAACTAGTCCCGCGCAGTTGGCCGATCTCACCGAAAATCGATTGGATTATACCTAGGTAGAATACATAAATTATTCCTGTGATATGATACCTATTTCACCTACCAGACAATTTCCGTTACGTCACCAAAAGTCGCTAGTCGCAAGGTCGCAACCCTAAAGCGTGCGAGTGAGCGAGCTGTTTGAGACTTTCAAAGAAATAATAACTCTCGCGCGTAGCTGTTCGGCACATTTTTGCTTGCATGCGCGATCGGTAGGTTATTATAAAAGTAGGTATTGATGCGCTTGCGAACGGAATTGGACTTTATTCTCGGGCGGAAAGATTTATTTTTGTTACGATGTGGTTTTAGAGTGCGTCTTCTGTACCCTAGTACTATTATATATTCTGTGGTAATAGGGACAGGTTGTCAGCTCATCGCCTAAAGTACAATACTATACATACAAAAACCATCGAATCCCTTAGCTGATTTTACAGCATGTTATTGCACATTCTATGTTTTTCTATCACTCCCAGTCCAGCATGGAAGATATAAAAAATATAACACGTATAAACCATAAATTAAAAGAAATTGTAAAAAAATACTACAATGCAAAAAAAAAAAAAAGCAAAACAGCGGAAATGGAACCGGGGCGTGCGGGATGCAAATCAAATCTCAAATTATGCAGAAATGTTGCTAAAATCATAGACACGTAATCTTGAAAATTGACCACCATTACCGATTCTATGTCACGTCACCGTGTGACATGGACCCGTTTTTTAATTGAATTACTGCTTTTAAATGCAATCGAATTTCCACTAATGAAAATAAAACATTAGACGAATGAGATTACTCCTTAAAATGAATATAAAGGTCTCGTCTCATCTCATGGAATATCTATCATCAACCTGTTTCTGTCCTCTGCTGGACATAGACAGTCTCTTTCAAAGCGTGTCACTGAGCTTGGTGTGTTCATCTCTACATTCAGTTCCTGCCATCGCATCAGTTAAAAATAATCGTAGGTCATCGCTCCATCTGCCAAAAAATGCAGGCGTTCCAAACTACCTTACCTACGTTTGCCCAAAAGCTGTTTCCATTCCAAAAGTTAAGTTAAGCCATGGTTAAAACCGCATTATTTTACTATACATAGAAAAAACTCAATAGATATTAACATAAAACTAAACAAACAATAATAATCAAATCAGGTGTTATATCACTCGTTGTGCACAGTCACTTTCCATTTTACGCGTCTATGATTTTAGCAACATTTCTGCATAATTTGAGATTTGATTTGCATCCGCACGCCCCGGTTCCATTTCCGCTGTTTTGCTTTTTTTTTTTTTTGCATTGTAGTATTTTTTTACAATTTCTTTTAATTTATGGTTTATACGTGTTATATTTTTTATATCTTCCATGCTGGACTGGGAGTGATAGAAAAACATAGAATGTGCAATAACATGCTGTAAAATCAGCTAAGGGATTCGATGGTTTTTGTATGTATAGTATTGTACTTTAGGCGATGAGCTGACAACCTGTCCCTATTACCACAGAATATATAATAGTACTAGGGTACAGAAGACGCACTCTAAAACCACATCGTAACAAAAATAAATCTTTCCGCCCGAGAATAAAGTCCAATTCCGTTCGCAAGCGCATCAATACCTACTTTTATAATAACCTACCGATCGCGCATGCAAGCAAAAATGTGCCGAACAGCTACGCGCGAGAGTTATTATTTCTTTGAAAGTCTCAAACAGCTCGCTCACTCGCACGCTTTAGGGTTGCGACCTTGCGACTAGCGACTTTTGGTGACGTAACGGAAATTGTCTGGTAGGTGAAATAGGTATCATATCACAGGAATAATTTATGTATTCTACCTAGGTATAATCCAATCGATTTTCGGTGAGATCGGCCAACTGCGCGGGACTAGTTTTTAGTTCTCAAATGTTCCCGCCGGGAATCGAACCCAGGACCTCCGGGTCGAAAGCCCATAGCTCAGACCACGGAGGCCGTTTACTTATAGGTATACTTTAGTTGTTAAGTTAGTAGGTATAAGCACCTAACCTACTTATATTATTAAATTTATCGAAAGAGTCTAGAAAACTACCATACAGATTAATTAAATCATTTAAATATAAACTAAAACTTGGCGCGATAACTTTAACAAGGCGACTGCGATACGCGTGCGTGTGCGGAATATACAGTACGAATCGAGCGACGCGCGACAGCCTACTGAACTAAGCCCCACGCGTGGGCAGTGCAAGTACTTGTAGCTTCATGCCTACCGGCCGGAGTGCGCCAGGCCTGCTATTACAGATTAATCTGGAATAAACCCTCAAAACTTGTCAGACGTGGTGGAACGACCTTTGTTTAGGTCGTTTACGCTCTGCCTACCCCATTAGGGATAAAGGCGTGATTATGAGCATTTTACTGTTTTACATTTCGCTCTACTTAAAACTCCACCAAAATAATTGTTCTGGTCTGGTATTAACAGTATGTTTTTATAATTTTGACATTATACTTACTAAAATCAGAAATTATTTTCGGAACAGTCATAGATCTTCAATACTTTCCATATTAAATGTTGCACTACATTGAAAAGCAAGATAAATTTTACTCAAACGTTCGCGAGCAAGCGGGTATCTTGCCAAGCCACCTATTAATGAGTAAGGAACTTAGTACATTCTTCGAGATTTACTAGCCGAGTTATTCAGATTTAACTACGTATTTCATTTGAAA
>JARACY010005221.1:0-22797 GCA_029255725.1 Scrobipalpa atriplicella | reverse complement strand
CGTCGCCGTGCCGTCGCCGTGCCGGTGCCGTGGCGCTTGGTGGAAAAGCGCCCAATAGACCCACTTTGAGCCGCAGTAGCGCAGTAGTAAGTATTAGCTCTGCTATTAGATTATTTTACAAACCTTTTACCACTAAAATTTATCGCGAGCGAACCGGTTGATAAGTGAAATGAGTGAAAATAATCGCTAGTGCGTAAAGAGTTATATTATACAAACCCTGACACTAGGGTTCATAGAGTTGCACTTTGACTTTTGGATTTTTGAAAAAGTATAGGCCGCTATTTTTTTTTTTGTTATAAACAACATAAGCTACATATGTAGTATTAAGAATGAATAAGCAGTGCAATCCAGCAAAAGTGTTTGTCACAGTTAAATCTAGTCCCTCCTAGAAACGAGGCCGCAAAAGCAGCCCAGTTGTGAATAATGTACGATAGAAGATAACGCAATATTAGACCTATAGCATAGCGTGAAGCGGAGCGGATAGCGAATTCCGTAATAGGAAAGTGACTAGCGGATAGCGACTTACATAAACCCTGACACACGTTATTTATATGTTTTATACGCCAAGGTAGAAACGTTTGATAATGATAACTTTTTGTGATTATTTTTAATTTGGGTAGCAAAAATGCAGACTGCATCAACTGTCTGCCAGATGACTGGGTTCTACGGAGCGCACGTTAATCCGTCGGTCCCTGTCGCTGTCTTTGATACATACATACATACATATTATCACGCCTGTATCCCTAATGGGGTAGGCAGAGCGTCAACGACCCAAACAAAGGTCATTCCGCCACTTCTGACAAATTTTGAGGGTTGTTTAAGATAGATCTGTATATATAGATGTAGTGACAGGTTGTCAGCATATCGCCTATAATAACAATATACTGAAAACCTCGAATCTCTTAACTGGTTTTTACAGCATGCCCGGGAGGAGATGCAGCTGGCACATTCAACGTTTTTCTATCACTCCCAGTCCAGCATGGAAGTAATGTCATGGAAGTGTCCGTTATAAAAACTATTTAAGGCGCCTATTTAATCGTATATTATTGCGTATTACACATTGTAGGCAATTACAGGCGCCGGGCGCCTATTTAGCAGCTTAAATTCTGACATCGTGTAGTTTACCGCACATTTATATTTACAGCCCTATAATGCTACCCGCTATCCGCTGCTCTTATCACTCTTCACTAACCCGGAGAATTCAATCAGTGGTCGCGAGGTGATGGTAAGGGCGTGTGCATAAATAACGCGGGCGCGATCCGTCCACTCTTTTTCTGGGCCCGTGAGTTACGGTACAGAAAAACAAATACTTATTTTTATACCGGGTGTAAGGGACAACGTATCGCAAACAGAGGGATTGCTCAGTCAATGAAACTGAACAACTTTCACCAGGAAATTCTATCAGGAAATAAAAAAAAAACCTTAGTTTTCCCATACTTTCTGGTCGAGGTGGTCATTTTGTATGGAGAAGTAATTTTTTTAGTTCGCCCGGTATAATCGGGTAACTGCCTCCGTGGTCTAGTGGTCTGAGCTATGATTTCCTGATCCACAGAGATCTTGGTTCTATTCCCGCGATAGGAAAGGAACACAAACTTTTTTCAGTTTGTCAGTCACGTCATATTTTTACACCCTATACAAAACAAAACAAATAACGACAAAAACCCATTTCAGTTAATAACACCTATTAGGAACGGCCGTGAGTTTGTAGTCATAATCAAACATAGCATAGAGTCATAATTTTAAGGTATAGACTTTACTGGTATTCAATTCAATTCAATCAATATCAATGTCAGTTTTGTATCTTCTCATTGGTCTCTTTTGGATCACTCAACAGTGGCGCCGTCTGCAATTAGCTTTGCGTTTTTATTCCCATTACCTAGTACTATTATATATTCTGTGCCATTACAATACTTACACTGTAACCTTTGAATCCCTTTGCTGGCTTTTGCAGCATGTCCGGCACGAGAAGCAACTGGCACATTCTATGTTTTCCTACCGCTCCCAAATGGAAAAACAAAACACCTTTGAAAAATGCAGCTACATAATCCAGCTGGATTTCAAGACATCTTGAGACCCCCCTTCGATAGACTGCTCAGATACAAATGACGCCATCTTGGATCTTGGAATCTTCCACGGCAGCAGGTAAATCAGTCTACTGGCATTACCCGGCCGAATTGGATGGAAGGCCAGACAAATGATGCACGGTAACAATACACTTAGCGCGTGATCGATCGAGTACTCTCGCAATTCGATAGGGTTATATAGTGGCTTCGCTTCTGGAAGTGATGAAGTTGTTACGGTTGTTACAAATATGTACGTACCTACATACATAAAATCACGCCTTCATCACTAATGGGGTAGGCAGAGCAAAAACGACCTAAACAAAGGTCGTACACCACGTGAGACAAGTTTAAGAGTTATTTGTAACATGATATAAAATGCTGTGTATGGACTTATATTAGTGGAGTCGTGTCATTTGCAACGCCGAATCGCACTCAATATGTCGATTCTACTTCATCAGAGACCTCGAAAGCTAACCATTGTGGTTGCATTTATCTTATCAGTAGCACAGGCATTGGGCAATTAACCCCATTCGCTACAATTCCAGGTTAACCGATAACAACGTTGTTTTTACGTGGTTTTTACAACTCATAAATGCAAAATTATTTCGGATCAAACTAAAAAGAGTTGCTCAGGCAACAAAACTGAACAACTTTTTGTATGGGTAAGTTTTTTATAGTCTCTAGAAACCGTAGCCGCTTCGCTTCGTAGCAAAGGAATAGAGAACATGCATATCAAATATTATCCGTATCTGAACTTCTTTACTTTATAACATCACTGAAAACCGAAATTAAATTGATTAAAAAATCACCGAGATATACCATCATAAAGCTAGTCTATCTATCTCTCTTTTCAAAATGACATTTTATATGGAAGTAGTACGGCGGTCCTGTTATGTGACATCACATAAAAGTTCGGATCTCTCTTTTTTCCAACGACTTTAAAGCATTATAATTCGTAAACTAATGAGTATTTTGTGAAAATTCTTTCACATTTATTTTTGTATGGTGACAATAATTCTTACTCATAATTAAAAAAAGTCATGATTATTCCCTATTTAGATTTCGCTACGGTGTAGTATAAAAAGGCTCTATAAAGAAACTTACAAATCAGTCTTTTCTTTACATTCTTACACAGTGCTTTCTTAAGTTACAAATTGTCTTTTTTCTTTTTCTTAAATTTAAGTGCTAGGCACTTGTCAGTGGAGTAATCGCCAACTTTCTCTGTCTTCTGCCAACGATTTCACTTCTTGATACGACTTGACATTCACCTTCTCTTTAATTTGGTCAAGGTAACTACGTCTCGGTCTTCCTCTTCCTCTTTTCCATTCTATTGGGTGCTTTTCCACTAGACGGCACTGCACCGGCATGGCGAGGGCACGGCGACGATCACGTGACAATACCGGTGGTGGAAAAGCGCCCATTTTCCCCTCTAGGATGTTTTTTAAGAAATTGTCGTGTCGTATCACGTGGCCTATCATCTTTCCTCTTCTGTTCTCTACCTCTCTTAAATAATATACCAGAAAAAGATAGAGATTGCTCATTCAACGAAACTGAACGACTTGCACCAGGGTTTTTTTCCAGAAAATGTTTTTTTTTTTTTTACTTTAAGATACAAATTGTCTGATTGAGGTGGTCAGGTCATGTTGTATAAGAAAGTCAATTTTGTTTTCATTTCCTGAAAGAATTTCCTGGTAAAAGTTGTTTAGTTTCGTTGACTGAACAACCTATATCTGTTTCTGATATGCTGTCCCTTACACTCCGTATAAAGCTAAGCTGCTCTCTAGTTATTAAGTTAAGTAGGGAGCGTGACTCGACACATTTTCAAGGGCTTAACTTAGCTTATCGAGTAGATAATTACAAATGTCAACATTATAAATTTGATTACTGGTGAACTCTTGATCATGGATCAAGAGTTCACTTGAGATGGACCTTGAAAACGATGTATGAAAACGAAAACTTACCTAAGAAGAAGTATAAGTATTTATTTTATTTGATAAATACTGGGTGTAAAAAATTTGCTGACCAATCTTTAGGGTGTGAATCTGACTACTCATGGAACTGAACAACTTCTAAAATCTTGACTAAAATGGTCACCTGTCATTTTCTATCCTGAGAAAAAAAATGTATGCATGAAAAATCACCGTATTTCTTTTCTTTCTGTCTTACAATAGCAATTGTTCCTCGCCACATCAGCTATTTTGCTATTTTCAAACTCTCAGGCGTTTGTTTTCGTATAAGCCGGTGGATGGATCCTCTCTAAGCCGACGCCTCATTTGCTGGCTCCCCAAAAACGAATTACTCAATTTTTAATACCCCTAAATCGTTATTTTTTCGCATTATCACTTTTCCACCATGATAAAGGGATTTAATTTATTTTCACTTAAGTAAAGTCATTTTGGATAAAAATATAAATAAGTTTTCCGAAGAAAATAATGTCGCAATATGAACCTCTCCTAATCTGATCGTTTTGTGTTAAATCTATTTTTTTAATAATTTGACATCATAATCAGCATAATTAGGTCCCCGAAATGGTGCACCGACGATCTGGTGAAGGTCGGGAAGCTGCTGCTGGATGCGGAAGGCTTATGTCCTGCAGTGGACGTCTATCGGCTGTGAAAAACGACGATGCCTTATTATGTACGCATATACCTAACGATATAAGAAGTGTGATTCAAACTCAAACTCCTTCCATGCTGGACTGAGAGTGATAGAAAAACATAGAATGTGCCAGCTGCATTTCCTCCTGGGCATGCTGTAAAAACCAGCTAAGGGAATCGAGGGTTTCAGTGTATTGCAATTTAGGCGATAGGCTGACAACCCGTCACTATAGCAATATACCTACATAATCATCTGTAATAACCCTCAATATTGTCAGACGTGACCCTTGCTTAGGTCTTGTTTGCTCTGTCTACCTCATTAGGGATAAAGGCGTAATTTTATTTATGTGTGTATGTCAAACTGGAAAGTTGAATACTTTTCCCGCGAAGGTGTGGTCTGGGCAAACGGGAGCATTTTTCCCGACACAGTGCAAGCGTCTGGAATACCTAATAGATCTAGACTCTAGGTCTTAAGAAATACCTTTAGCACAGTCCGATGTGTGTAAGTTGGCTTTTGAAATGTAAAACATAAAATATGCCATTTTTTTTATATGTAGGTAATGTAATTCTGACTTGTAATAACAGCATAGATACAAACAATCGGTATTCCCAAACTCCAGGTTTAGTAAAAAAAACGACGAAAAAGAATCTACAAAGGCCAATTCTTATAGAGAGTACTACAGCGCAGCACACTTAGGCTCGTATTTATAAAGCGATCTCAAGATTGAGAGCAATATTAAGTATGGATTTGACAGACCATTTTGTACTGAAATGACATTTCAGATACGAACTCAAACTCGCTGCCACTCTTGAGAGCTGATTATAAATACGGGCATTAGTACTTCAATATGCCGAAGAAGTATAACCGTGGTCCGTGAATTCAGCATCCCGATTCGAATGAAAGTTTACACACACACTTGCAGAAACTTATAAAACTAAATATAAGCGACAAGCGGGCGCGTACTGTACGTTTTTTTTTTCTTTTTTAATAAAATGTGGCCTATTCTAGGATCTAGCCTATATGTGTGCCAAGTTTCATGATTTATAAAAGTATAGGATTCTTCACTAGCGCAGCCCTAAGAAATTATTAAGTTGATTAAGTACGTTACTTATTTTTTTTAAATTAAATATTATGTATAGTTTAATATTTTCCATTGCAAAAATCTATTAAAATTTAAGATTAGAAAAATACACCTTTGGAGTGTAGAGTTCAAATAGGATACCTATTCTAATTTATAAGATCTAGACATTGCAATTCTTGACAGGGTTACACGTGGGAAAGGGCCCACTTGCGGGAGGCCCACTCTACGGAGATCATGGTTAACGGCTGCTCATAAAGAGTTGGATTCCGTTCCGATCCAAACAAGCTAAGCTCACAAGAGCGAAACCAACTGTCATGCGGACACTTCCGTATCTGATGAGTCGAAATGAAGACGAAACAGTGGTCAACAAACGACGAACCGATGCGTTTCGTTTTCTCTTACATACATCACAAAGGCCAAAGTGCCTTTCACACTCTAATTTATAAATTTGTTAAGTAAAATAAAAATAAACCTTTTAGAACTCGTAAATCAGTTCGAGAATCGCCCAGTATCCGTGTTTCGTTTCGTATGCGAGGTGTGTGGTGCAAATCGAATGTTTTCCAATGCACTAAGGAGCCACTACTTACTGCACTTAACATACCCATCCACTGAATACTTTAGTTTACACGATACAATAAATCTTTTTAGAACATGAAAATAAAGAATCTAAAAGTTACACTTCGGTGGGATTTGAACCCACGATCTTCGGCGTACCGTGCCGTGCCGACACTTAGGCTCGTATTTATAAAGTGATCTCAAGATTGAGAGCAATATTAAGTGCGGATTTGACAGGTCATTGTACTGGAATGACATTTCTGATACAAACTCAAACTCGCTGTCACTCTTGAGAACTGACTATAAATACGGGCCTTAAACTAACTGAAAATAGAAAACATTTTAAATACAATATTAACCCTGTAAATTTCAATTTCCAAAATATACCTAGATACAATAAATCTTTTTACTTTGTACAATACTAATCTAATAATTGTATACGAATATCTAATGAAATAATGAAATGATAATTTATAGTATCAAATATAATGCATTACTGTCGCCTCTAATAAATATAAACATTATACACAAATACATAGTAAAGGAGTTTTCTTCCCTGCTGGACTGGGAGCGATAAAAACATAGAATATGCCAGCAGCTGCTTCTCCTCCGGGCATGCTGTGAAACCATCAAGGGATTTGAGGTTTTCAATTTCAGTTCAGTACGATATAGGCGATGATATAATATTTATGCGATGGGCTGACAACAGTGACAACCTATCACTGCACTACAGTAATATAGGTACCTACAGATATACCCAAAATAACCCTCAAAACTTATCAAACTTAGCGGAATGACCTCTGATAAGGAAGTTGACGCTCTGGCGTGATTTTATGTATGAACCTTCGAGGCAGTTACTAGTTATTAAATAATGCGTGACTTTCAATGCCATATCGATTATCGGTCAGTATCATGTCAGTTTCTTGTATCTAGGTAATCAGGCCAAGTTTAACTGGATGAATATTGATTAGATTTTTTTATAGCTCGTGTTCGTGTTGGTAAACATTTGGTCGCTTCTATAATTTTAGACAGTAGTGATTACTGGACATTTTGATTGTGTGAGTGATAGGCATTAAAAATAAAGCTTTTAAAATAAATAGGACCCAAAAGCATGGAATAATAATCACCATTCTGTAGTCGTTTAAATAATGGTTTAAATCGACGAAAGACCCCATGAACCCTGGTATAATAGTATTAAAACCAACTTATACGCCTCTGACTTGGTCTATGAAAGGCAATGACCGGGCGGGACTGACCGCGTGCCCTCTAAAGCACGGGAGTATGTTTTCTCGAAGTAGAGCTTATAGCGCTAAATTGTAGCTCGTTCCTGCAAAAAAAAAACCGCATCATGGCCCCATAACAGTATTACATATGCCATTATATAATACTTAAACTATTATTGGGAAAAACTGAAGTAAGGTACTTAGTGATATTGCTGTTGATTCGTTGAGAGCACGACTTAACTTAATCTTGACTAAAATTATTGCTGTCCCTTTCTGTTCTCTCACGATAGAAAATAACAGGTGTAGACTTATATTAGTTGAGGTGTAACCCCACGGCAGTTGAGCAGGTTGATTTCAAGATATGCAACCATCGCCCGTAATGAATATCGTTCAAATCAGCGCGCGCCACGGCCGGTGTGGTGGTTACGTCCGAAGGAACCGTGAAAGCGCTGCAGATAGTTTAGAAGGAATATCAAATTTACTGATAAAAACAGCTTTACTTTCAGTTTTTTTTTAGCTACTTATTTATGAACTAGAATATTTTCAAATGTTGCAATTCCAGGCCATGAACTAATTCGTTGTCGTGATTTTTGCAACTACGAATGGCTACTAATATCTCTCATCCAATAGAATATGTGGTCACCAAAACAAGAATCTAAATAGGTAGAAGCTTCTACTGATTAGGCTCATTCAACATACATACCGCAGTCATATACTCATACATAAACCGAGCCTATTAGACTTGACTCTGTGGTCCAATTATGGTCTAGTTGTCTTACCAAATGGTTCGATTTTATAATCAATCTTAAATACGAATTTCATCCACATTCGTCCAGCTGTTCTAGCGTGAAAGAGTAATAAACTTACGTACGCACTTATACTGGGTGTAAGGGACAGCGTCCCGCAAACTGATAGGTCAGTCAACGAAACTAAACAAGTTTCACCAGGAAATCCTTTCAGGAGATGAAAAAATATGACTTTCCCATACAAAATGACCACCTCTATCAGACAATTTGTATGGAAAAGCAAATTTTGTTTTTCATTTCCTGAAAAAATATCCTGGTGATAGTTGTTCAGTTTCGTTGACTAAGCAACCCCATCAGTTTGCGGGACGCTATCCCTTACACCCCGTATACAAACTCTCTTATTTATAGGATAGGAATATATTCTTTTTTTATTGTACTGCGCAGACATAATCGTTGTCCCCATGACATGAACGAATCGTAAAATCGAGTCGTTATACGAGTACTCGAACGAATCACACCAACGCGATGTTAAACTGTATTCCACGACATTAAGTCGCAGCCGACATAAACTGAACCCGGCGGCGTCATTACCACTCCGCAGTGGTACTATAGGTACAAACTCATTTCTTTGTCGCTTTGATTTTAGATAGATAGGTAGATAGTTAAACTCTTTATTGCGCATCAAACATAAGTACAGCAAAAGAAACTTAATAACTAAATGTGCGCAAAGGCGGCCTTATCGCTTTAAGCGATCTCTTCCAGGCAACCTTGCATGCCAGAAAGAAACACTTAAAATAGAGCAAGTAGCTGCGGCAACAAATAACAAACAGAGGATACTATACACTATGATTTTAATTCCTAGATTACCTTTAAATTTAAATTTGTTGACGTTCTGAGAGTTGCCGGTGTCTGTAATGAATCACATATCTTATCCTGACCTGGCTGCTAATAAGAAATTCATAATAAAATTGACAAAATTCTGCTGGATAGTGCTATTTTTAAAATGCCCATATAATGTAAAATCATGAATTTACTTACAGTCACTAAAGGTTGTTAAATAGTATGCAGAACGTCAGCGGTTTATTATAATCCGTCCCCTCTATGTCTGACAAACTTTAAGCGAACTTTCAATAAAATTAGTCCATGGCCGAAATAACAATACAATGACTCTCTTGTTGCTCCGACTATAATATATGGCCTGGAGGAAAAACTCAGCGATAGAATATAATGTGAGAATCATTCGAGTTGCAATAGTACCACCGTGACTTGGATAATCATGTCCTAACAGCTCCGAGAGAGACTTTGTCATGTAAACGAGCGACCTGACGACTTGACCGACTTAACCGACTCCGTCAATCTTGGGGGTCAAGCACTTGAAGCACTCCCCTTTCATTGTGGCTGCACAAATTAACATGCTTTTAGAAACTTTGATTTTGCCTAAGATATCATATTATAAATCTACGTAATAGTCCTCCCACCGATTTTCGGTGATGGCGGCCAATCTCCCAGAGATGGGCCAACTGCGAAGGACTAGTTTTTAGTGCCCAAGTGTTCGCGCTACACACAGGAGCACTCTCTATTCCTTCAATCTCTTATTCTGATGGGACAGATTGACCGACACGACCTGAGAGAAATCAGGCGCAGCGCAGGACCGACTATTTACATGCCCATCCGACAGCATGGATCCTCTTACTTTTTGAAATACATACATTGAAATTTGAGTTCTGGACGGACATATATTTAAAAATAAATATAGACAACCTTTATTCGTAGTAGACAACATGATTCCTTTGTAATGCAAGGCGATTTTCCAGTAAACAAAAGTGAGATCATTTAAATATTTGAAACCTAGACAAGCAAAAGTAAAGATACAGCGCGTGAAGCGAAAGTAAAACCATTATAAGTTTTTATTGTAATAAAGGGATAATTATGAGACAGGTAACATTCTGCATTTACCGTGGATATGGGAAAATGTAAATCCAAGTACTACACTTTTTGCACAATACCTATAGAAATTTTATCAAAGATCTTTTACGGGAGCTATTACTGATTTTCTTGATACTATCAAATATTTACGATTTCATATGTTTATTTATATTTTGTTGTCAAATATACTAAGAAAAATGTAGAAATCTTATTCTAGTTTTTATTGGACAACATAGGTAGGTGATACTTTTCTGGTTCTAACAACAATACAATCCAGTTTGTACAAAAATTCTTGCAGTAATACAATTTACATGTGGAAAATACATAAAACAAGAATTAGTGTGAATGGCCTTATTGCTAGGTTAGCCATTTCTACCAGGTAACCTTTGCAATAAATTGGACACCTTATCTAGTAATCTAGCATTTTGTCATAAATTATGCTCATCAAAACAAACATACTCACATGCCCCTCCGAAGATCAAATAATAAAAGATTCTTTTCCCCTATTTAACCATCACACTGATCGCTATTATTCTATTTATAGACTTCAATTTATATCACCACATGCTCTATCTACTCTTTTCAACTATTCTAAGATTCGAACATTAAACATCATTCGGAATACGAGAGCGACCCGTCAAAAGAAGCGGGGAGTCTCGAGGATCGCTGGCAGGGTCATTACCATAGACTCCCTTTGTGATGGTAATGATCGATGCCCTGCCTCTGGAGCCGGTAATGACCCTTTTACCATCAGCCTAATTACAATGCCGTCTTCGTCATTTGCACATGTATAACGCGCATTATCATCCAAGATAATCTCTCGACTCAAGATGGCGGATTAAGTCAGGGAGTCAGGAATTAAGATTGAAATTAATTTTGCGCATGACAGTTTGTTTATTTTGAGCAGCAGCAGACGTCGTTTGATGATGAAAATTATTTAAAGGAATCAGTAAGTAACATAATTATACTGGTGTGTTTTATATAACAAAAATAATTGTGTAAATTTATTTAAACCATGAACTTAAAAAAATAATAAAAATTATGATTTTACTATAGGAAATGTTATTATTCCACCACAAATTCGTAAACACGCCAGCAACAGACGTTTACACAGATCATTAAGCGATACTCTGTTACAAAAACAAACTGAGATCGAGGAAAATATTGCAGGCAATATATCATTCACGCATACGTAACTCATACATAAATTTATGTGTAATAATACGCCTTAATCATATCGGCAGCACGTTCGCCAATCATCATGCAAGGAGCGTTGGTATTTCCACTTGGTGAAGATGGCATGATAGACGCATCAGCTACCCTGAGTCCTTTTATACCGTAGACTTTCAAGTTTTCGTCAACTACTCCTTCACCATCGCACCCCATTGCACATGGGTGCCCTCCAGGGTGCAGAAATGGAGACGCTGCATTCCCAACGTAACATCTCCAGTATTTATTAGACTCAAATTCTATGCCTTCGCAATTTCGCATCCGGTTGGTACAATTCTGGCCATTCCACCACCCATTATTATTGTATTTTGGAGGAACCCTGCTATTTAAAATTAAATGGCTTATGTTAAATTAGTAGTATTTTATTTAAAACAATAATCTGCTTTAATTAAATCCGCTGCTCTCTCTCCAACCATCATAGCTGGAGCATTGGTGTTACCACTGGGTACAGAAGGCATCACTGAAGCATCCACAACCCTCAGTCCTTTTACATAATGGACCTTCAAGTTTTCATCAACTACGCCATGTTTCCCCATAGCACAAGTGCCCGTAGGATGCATGAAAGGCATAGCACCTGTTCTAACATAACAATTCCAATACTCATCTGAGCCAAAGTCAATTTCGTTACAAGTATTGAGCTTGATGTTGGCTATTCCCCCTCCATCCTTTTTAAAATATGTAGTATTTCCTAACTTAGCTATGTATTTAATAGCTTTTACTAGTACACTGATGTCATTTTCGTTGGTGAAAAAGCCAAAGTTAATTGAAGGATCATCAAATGGTCTATTGCTCCTTAGTTTTATTTCACCCGAATCTGATGGATGCAATAGTATTGGTAAGACCAATTCAATTTCATTTCTAAGATTAGCATCACGTACTGACTGACAAAGTTCATCATTATACTGTAAACTTTTGCAAATAGGGAAAACAGCAGAATTATTTGCATCTGAATGTATAACAAAGAATTGGATTTGTGGTTTTGGCGTACTGATATTCTGGACATTAAAATATCCTCCTATTGACGCAAAAGGACGCCCAGCTAATTCTTCCATCGATAAATAATTTTGGAGACGGCTGTTTGTACCTTTTAGGCCTTTAATTATTACGGGGACTGCTATATGATCACTCATATTCTTTCCAACAGGGAGGTCAGCAATAACAGGTATCTTAAACTTGTTTAGTTCCTCTTTTGGTCCAATTCCTGATTTTTTTAAAAGCACTGGACTGTTGATGGCACCTGCCGAAACTATTACTTCTTTTTCTGCCGAAATGCTTATTATTTTACCAGATTCTGTCACTACCGTAACTCCATTTGCTGTTTTAGTTTCTGTGTCGATTAAAACTTTAATAACCCATGTATTTTTTGCAACATATAAATTGGGTTTTATTACAGTAGCCTTTAAAAATGCTTCAGCTGTACTCGACCGCCGTCCATTGGTAAGAGTATAATGCACTTTTGTTGCTCCATATGGATCGGGTCCATTTATTTCTGGAATCCTTTTCACTCCGATTTCTTCAAAAACATTTAATAATAACTCTTCTTTTTCTTGAATGTTCTTGGTACCTTTTGGTCTGGATACTAAAACAGGACCATTTGCTGAATGAAGTTCAGCATGATCAGGGTAGTAAAACATTTCTGGATCAGTCATACCCTCTGACTTTTTAAAATATGGAAGACAATTTTTCCAAGACCATCCTGGAGCTACATTTTCCCATTCATCGTAATCTGCTGGTACGCCTCTGGAGTAAATCTCGAAGTTTATCGATGAGGAACCACCAAGGCATTTTCCTTGGGGAACTCGTGCTAGACAATCTCTATGGACACATCCTGTTCCTTTTTCGAAATATCCTCGGTAATCCCAGTCAGATTCTGTGCCAATGAGAGTGAAGAATAAACTTGGTACCTGTAAGAGATCATACAATGAGGATATAGTCACTATATAAGATCATAATGTTTATAGTGAGAAGGTATCAGTATCGTTAGATACTATTTATTAAGTATTAGGTAGGAAAAGTTACTTTTAGTTTTCGGTTTCCTTGCAACTAATCAAACAAACGTTCGTATCTTTTTATTGCGAGGATTTAGAAGTATGATTCTTTTACAGCTTCCAGGGACCCTAGACTTGAGTATTCAGTATAAATTTCAACTTGATACCGTCACGCGTTCTTGAGAAAAAGGGTCTTGACAGACGGACAGACAGACAGACAGACAAACAGACAGACGGACGGACAACCGATTGATCCTATAAGGGTTCTTTTTTTTTCCTTTTGAGGTACGGAACCCTAAAAATTATTGAGATTTTTTTTTCTTACTTTTGTAAATTTTTGAAAATGTCGGCTGTCCTTTACTAACCACACTTGCTAAAGGAGGGTCTCCCCCCGCCTCCACGAGCAGCACATTCCACTCAGGATGTTCGCTCAGTCTGCTGGCCACTATAGCTCCAGCCGACCCTGCACCTACCACTATGAAGTCAAATTTATCACCATCTGAAAGCCAAGTCAATTCAAAGTGAATATTTGTAGCCTTTTGTTCAACGGAGGCTTAGACCTCGACGTTTCGACCAAATACGATGGTCTTCATCAGGAACCCGAAGAAGATACCGCACTTGTTTATCGCTTAATAAGGGATTTTGCTTTTGGCCTGAGTGCATCTGTCTTGTCTGAGCTACTCTCAATTCAAGAGTCATGTGTTTGATTCCCAATGGAGGATTTCCTAGTTTGAACGGACAGGACATTGCAAAATGTTGGTCTTCCTATACAAAGGGTCAGGTTAGCTGGTAATTCAGTATGGGAGGACTTATTTATTACATATTTCGATAAATAGTCACAAAACATCGTTGTCCAGTTACAATTGAGTAGAACACATGCTACACAATAAGCATTTGCACTTATTTTAAAATGCAAACTTAATCGCCCCTAATTCAGAGTAGGTCATTGCATTTTGAGACGTATGAGCTAATGATGATTTTAAAATGATCTTTTATACGTATAATATTTAAAAAAATATATATCTTATTTAACTTAGTTCATTCACATACTTACCATTAACTGGATAAGAGCTCGGCCATTCCCCAGGTAAAATTGACTGTAGGAAAGTCAGCAAACGCATCAGCATCTGCAAGGACCACACAAAACCGCCTGCCATTTTCACATTAACAATAATAATAAGAAAAATTTGCTTATATTTCAATTCAATTATATTTTTAGCATTAATGCATTGTAAAGCTACTTCTACACTGTTGTAAAACAGTAAAAGTGAATCTATTCAGAGAAACTTTAAAAAATGTAGGTAGGTATGATATTTAGTATGTTTATGACCCCGCATTGTACCGGCTCAGTATAACATTCCTCATCAATCACCATCATCAGCTGAAACCGTGTAGGCAAAACAATGTTACCACAACTCTGATATTATTAAATTTTTAAGTTGCATACAATGATGATGATGATGATATGACGACCTGGCACCAAACGAGCAACAATCAAAAAACGGGCGCTAATTCGCACGGCAGGATAATTCAAATTCTTAGTAGCGCTGTCACTTTTTTAATTTTGACATAAGAACAGGAAAGCAAATAAACACATGTTCTTCACGTTCCTAATTTGACATAAGCTGCTTTAAATAAGAACCGAGCATAGAGCATGTTTCTTATTTTACGTCAAATAAGCAGTCTTATGTCACATTAAGGAACGTCAAAGTCATGTGTTTATTTGTTATCCTGTTCTTATGTTAAATTTAAAAAAGTGACAGCGCTATTAAGAATTAAAATTAAAATCCTGCTGGCGAATTAGCGCCATTTGTTACAATTACAGGGCTTTATTATAAAACACTAAGTAAAATGTTAAAATTACGTCGTATGAACAATTAAAGAAACATTTACATTGACAAATCAATTTATCGTATGCATGCACACGAGAGGTGCAATGACCTCTGGAGAGATAAGAGTTTTAATTGACAATTTCAGAGTACCTATGCATTATTTCTGTAAAATGCTAATGAAGGCTTCACGCACATTAGCCTTGACGGCTTAATTTCCATTTTAATTTTCTTGGTTACTTGACACCCTTACCTTTGCAAATTAAGTAATTGATGTACCTACCTACTTACATAAAAAAATAAGAAGTCTTATTCTCGGACTGTTTTTAGAGCTTTTAATGAACAAATTTAATAACAGAGCTTCGTGTTCAACGCAATCAAATGCCTTATCAAATCGCTAAACATTTCCATAGCATTCCAAAAACATGCACCGCGAAATGTTGCACGTAGTAAACCCGATTCATTGATCATTATTACCAGCTTCATGAAAACTTATTTAATTTATGTCGCCGACATACTTAAGCCTCCGACACTTGCCGCAGAAACTGGCAAGAAACTGTAAAATATCATAGTCAATGCAAATATTTCCAGCACCAAAGTATGTGTGTAACTAGGTTTAGAATATTTAATAAAACTCCAGCTGAAAAACTATTACAATTTATTGACTAAAGTTTTCCTGTACATCGAAATCATCCATTTCCATATAATCTGATTTTATCATATCTGCCGCTTTTTCTCCAATCATCATAGTAGGTCCGTTGGTATTACCACTTACAATATTTGGCATTATAGAAGCGTCCACTACCCTTAGATGCGACACATTATGAACCTGGAGTTTTTCATCAACAACCCCATTAGGTCCCATAGCACAAGTTCCAACAGGATGTAGTAAAGATACAACAGTGTTTTTCACATAACAACGCCAATATTTATCTGTTCCCCATTTTAACGCTTCGCATCCGGTAACATCTAATTTAGCGATAGAGCCTTTGACTTTCCTAAAATGTTTTGTTTCGACTAGTCGACTAATGTATTTCACGCCTTCAACCATCATATTGACGTCATCTTCATCTCTATAGAAACCTACTTCTATAATAGGATCATCGAGGGGATTTTTACTTCTCAGTTTAACTTGACCTCTGGATTTGGGGTGCATAAGAATAACTTGAGTCATGTCTAGTTCATTTAGTAAATTTGCTCTGGCTAAAGAGTTGCAATAAGTATCATCAAAATTCATTACATTATAGCAAGTTGCCAACATAAGCGGGGAAGCAGCAGCACCAACGTGAATATTAAAAATTTGAAAATGTGGCTTCGTATCGTAATAACTAGTAAGATTCAGCCTAAACAAGCCTTCCTGAATTGGAACAGGATAAGCGTCTAATTCAGAAATCGCATATAAGTTCATTAATGCACTTTGCAGCCCAGTTTTACCAGTAAATGATAAGGTAGCAGTTTGATGATCGTGATAGTTTTTACCAACAGGTAAATCTGCGAGAACTTTTATACCATGCTTTTGTAATTGTCCTTTAGGACCTACACCAGATAGCATTAATAATTTCGGACTATCTATGGTTCCTGCAGATACTACAACTTCTTTTCGAGCAAATACTTGAACCATACTTCCAGATTTGGTAAGTATTTCGACACCGTATGCTGTATTCGTTTCAGGGTCAATCAAAATCCTTGTTGCTCTGGCAAATTTCGCAACATGCAAATTAGGCCTATCTTTTGAAGGTTTTAAATAGGCTTCGGCTGTACTTGACCTTCTACCGTTTGCAAACGAGAAATGTGGTTTAGTTGCACCTAAATGTTCTGGGCCATTTATTTCTAATAATCGTTTAATTCCTATTTCTTCGAGCGCATTTAAGTATATATCATCTCTTTCTCTAAAATAAGAATTGCCTTTGGGTCTAGATATTTTAACAGGACCTTTAGTTGAATGATAGTAAGCGTATTCTGGATTGTCCATGACAGTTGGATCGGTCATGTCTTCTAGCTTCTTAAAATAATGTAGGGCATTACTCCAGTCCCATCCGGGTGCAATTTCGCTCCAGTCGTCGTAGTCTTGGGGGACACCTCTGGAGTATATTTCGTAGTTGTTGGAGGAGGAGCCGCCGAGCATTTTCCCTCTGGTCATGTACTGGATGCCCTCAGGGTGGGCCTTCGCGGTGCCCCTGTCGAAACGGGCATGGTAGTCCCAGTCAGTCCGGGTATGCGCAAGAGTTGCGAACATACTCGGAATCTGGAATAAACAAACAAGATTTTGTTCTTAATAATAGCCGAAATTATTATTTAAGTATCACAGTGATCCGGTCACGTGGGGCTGAAGGCTGAAGCTAACAGCGAAATTCACTTTTGTACCAAATAGTGTTGTATTATGAATATATGCACCTACTAACCAATAATAAATAATAATCAGAGCCAGAACCCGTCTAATGTGAGAACTATTACATGCAGATAAGGGTTGGATTATACTAACTATTATATGCTATGGGATAGAATTTCGCTGGACCGTTTAAAGCCCGAACGGGAGGTCGCGTTACTCTAAGGTTAGCTAGGATATTGATACTAAAGGGACGCCTGTCAAATGATTATTATGATCAGAATCATGTTAAACAATTTCCTTGTGTTTCCCCGAATCGAGAGCTCAAAGCTACTCACCACGCTTTCAGGCGGGGGATCACCACCAGCCTCTACGAGTAACACCTGCCAATTTGGGACCTCACTGAGCCTGGCTGCAACTATTGCACCCGCAGAGCCCGCCCCCACCACCACGAAATCGAACTTATCGCCACCTGAAAATAAGTCAATAATTTTAATTATATCAAACCTATTATAGTTTACGGTAGGCAGACAATCAACGAAATAAGCCATTTATGCCACATCTGACGACTTGACGAGGTTTGAAGGGCATTTCAGATTCTGTATTGATTTGAATACTACTCTGTTTTTTTAACGTTGCGTTATCGATACCAACTTGTTTTGCGGCCCATAAACTGCTTTTTCCTTACAACTTTAAAGAAAGCCAACCGCAAAACATGTGTTTGTAACAAGGTTATTGTCTGCGGTTCCGAAATTTTGACCTCTGCTAAGTTGCAATGAAAAATCTGCGCCCTAAACAAGTTGGTATCGATAACGCATCGTTAAAAACACGGAGTATACCTATATACTGGATGAGCTGGGCAGTCAGAACATCGACCAAATACATCAAAAATTGAGTAAGCCCTTTCTAAAATGGTACTCAAAACTTGTCAAACGTGGCGAAAAGGCCCTTTTATGAGTTCTTTGACGCTCTGCCTACCCTGTAAGGTATACAGGCGTGACTATGACAAAATTATAAGAACAGCTTACCTCGAATTTTGTAATTTCTCGGCCATCCTGAGGGTTGCACTGACACTGTTAATGCAAGGACCTGGACTAGTGTCCGTAGCATTGAAGTCCTAGTACTCCTCAAAAGGCTACTCATTTCTGTTTATATTTATTGTTAGAAATGGGTTCCCCCCTTGACTCTAGGTCACAGATATATTTTTTATCGATTCGAATTTGTAAGGCCTTATAAGAAACACTTTATTTGTTTAGGATCTCACTTGTACACAAATATTTTTATTATGGAACAAACGACACGTAAAGTTTAAAGGGATAAAACTAGTTTCAAACAACTAATGACCAAATGTACTTTTTGTCATAATTCGTACGTAACAATAATTATTATCATTAGCTAAGCATTTCACATCTAAATAAATAAAAATCCATTCTTTCCTGAAGTCGCGAAGTCACTTATTTTATAGAATTAATTATAAAATTATTTTTAGTCACTTATAGAATTATAGAGTTTTTTTATCAGACATGTATTAGAGACAACAAGTTCTAGTTAACTAAATGTACCTTTATATGGTTTCGCTTCTATATTAGACTACATTTAAATTAATAAAGGACTAAGAGTAGGGTCACCACAAGCATTACGCTTCCGAGGACAAATTTTATAAGTAAGTCAAAAAAAGTTTTTATTCTGTAAAGCAACACTTAGAATCGAAAGAAGGATCTATGTATGTTGGATACCATATTTGATAATCTATTGTTAAAATACTTGAAACTTGGTTAGGTATACATAATTATAATGTTTTTTATAAGCTCATTGTGTGAATTTATTGTAAATTAAGTTATTAGTTACAACAGTACTAAAATATGTGGACAATCATGAATGTCATAAACACAGCAAAACTTTGCACACCGATTGTTCGGTCGAAAACATTGATTTGTCAATGTAAATGTTTCTTTAATTGTTCATACGACGTAATTTTAACATTTTACTTAGTGTTTTATAATAAAGCCCTGTAAATTGTACAATTAATATTAGATGTTGAATGAAAGATTTGTATGTTTGGTTGTACTTTTTACTGGAAATAACATTATTCCCACGGGAAAGAAAGCTCACTATCCCGCGAGAAGAAACGTTTCGGAAAGCTAGTTATCGAACCGTAACCTACTTAGTTAATGTTTTTCAATCAATTTAACGGATTTATCAGCCCAAGAAACTGAACAACTAGTGAAATGGAGCTACTTGTATTAAAACACGTACCCTACTTATTTCACTTTATATTTATTCAACCCAACCGGTTTTACTTAAACCGGCATCTTCAAATGTGTTAATAACAATTAACACCATCCTAATAGTTTCCCTCAATGCGTGCAATCGCAAGTACCTATACTTAATTGAGTAAGGTACCTAGTATATGAACAACTATAGGGTGAAAAAAAAACATTAGATAAATTAGAGTGAGTTCAGGTTCAGTCCACGAAACTGAACAATTTGCCCATGGAACATAAAAAATGTCTTACATTAATGGGGGTTTTTAATTTGCTTGTTCCGGAGAAAATTCTCAGTTTCAAAATAGATGGCGTTGTGCGCGCGTAACATTTTGACAGGTCGTATAGCGTTGTTTTGACGTTTTCGTTTCACGCAATGTGACAAATAAGTTTTAGTGTAAAAGGATGATGGGCAAAGATGTATGGACTGTGCACCCAGGAGCTTCAGCACTGAGACTACTATTGTTTTGATGCTAACACAGGAGGGTACCTCTGTGCCAATGCGCATCAAAATCTGACTATTAATTTTCGATATACTTGAGAGAGCTCCCATTTCATACAAATTGCTAGCAACGGAAGGTCAAGTTAGAGTGGTTTTTGACCTCCACTAATGAAACTGGTGTGGGTCGAAAGGACTGACAAAACTGAGTATACTTTGTTAAGACACAAAAAAATTCGTCCCGGTGGTCATCAGGAAAAAATATATTTTTTGGGTGATTTTTTTCCTCCACTAATGAAACTGGTGTAGGTCGAAAGTACCGACAAAACTGAGTATATTTTGTTAAGGCACTGAAAAATTCGTCCCGGGAGTTTCAAAATATTTTGAAGTGAAATTCAAAAATGTATGGGCGGTGTTCTTAATATAGAACCTCCAGCACTGAGACTACTATTGTTTTGATGCTTACCCAATAGGATAACTCTGTATCAAAGCTCATCAAAATCTGACCCGGGAGTTTCAAAATATTTTGAAGTGAAATGCAAAAATGTATGGGCGGTGTTCTTAATATAGAACCTCCATCACTGAGACTACTATTGTTTTGATGCTTACCAAATAGGATAGCTCTGTACCAAAGCTCATCGAAATCTGACCAGGGAGTTTCAAAATATTTTAATGTAAAAATAATAATGAAATAAATTGTCAGCGCATCATGAGTTGTCAGTGGGGGAAGAGTTGTCAGTGCAGGGATGAGTTGTTAGTGCGGGGATAAGTTGTCAGTGCGGGCTGAGAGGACAACTCATCCCCGCAATGACAACTCATCCCCGCACTGACAACTCATCCTTGCACTGACAACCCATCCCCGTACTGACAACTCATCCCCACACTGACAACTCATCTCACACTGACAACTCATTCCCCACTGACAACTCATGATGCGCTGACAATTTATTTCATTCATTAAAATATTTTGAAACTCCCGGGTCAGATTTTGATGAGCTTTGGTACAGAGCTATCCTATTGGGTAAGCATCAAAACAAAAGTAGTCTCAGTGATGGAGGTCGTATATTAGTTACACCGCCCATACATTTTTGAATTTTACATTAAAATATTTTGAAACTCCCGGGTCAGATTTTGATGAGCTTTGGTACAGAATTATCCTATTGGGTTAACATCAAAACAATAGTAGTCTCAGTGCTGGAGATTTTATATTAAGAACACCGCCCATACATTTTTGAATTTCACTTCAAAATATTTTGAAACTCCCGGGTCAGATTTTGATGAGCTTTGGTACAGAATTATCCTATTGGGTTAACATCAAAACAATAGTAGTCTCAGTGCTGGAGGTTTTATATTATGAACACCGCCCATACATTTTTGAATTTCTCTTCAAAATATTTTGAAACTCCCGGGTCAGATTTTGATGAGCTTTGGTACAGAGCTATCCTATTGGGTAAGCATCAAAACAATAGTAGTCTCAGTGCTGGAGGTTCTATATTAAGAACACCGCCCATACATTTTTGAATTTCACTTCAAAATATTTTGAAACTCCCGGGTCAGATTTTGATGAGCTTTGGTACAGAATTATCCTATTGGGTTAACATCAAAACAATAGTAGTCTCAGTGCTGGAGGTTTTATATTATGAACACCGCCCATACATTTTTGAATTTCTCTTCAAAATATTTTGAAACTCCCGGGTCAGATTTTGATGAGCTTTGGTACAGAGCTATCCTATTGGGTAAGCATCAAAACAATAGTAGTCTCAGTGCTGGAGGTTCTATATTAAGAACACCGCCCATACATTTTTGAATTTCACTTCAAAATATTTTGAAACTCCCGGGTCAGATTTTGATGAGCTTTGGTACAGAGTTATCCTATTGGGTTAGCATCAAAATAATAGTAGTCTCAGTGCTAAAGGTCTTATATTAGGTACACCGCCCATATATTTTTGAATTTCACATTAAAATATTTTGAAACTCCCGGGTCAGATTTTGATGAGCTTTGGTACAGAGTTATCCTATTGGGTTAGCATCAAAACAATAATAGTCTCAGTGCTGGAGGTCTTATATTAGGTACACCACCCATACATTTTTGAATTTCACTTTAAAATATTTTGAAACCCCCGGGACGAATTTTTCAGTGCCTTAACAAAATATACTCAGTTTTGTCAGTACTTTCGACCTACACCAGTTTTATTAGTGGAGGAAAAAAATCAGCCAAAAATTATTTTTTTTCTGATGACCACCGGGACGAATTTTTCTGTGTCTTAACTAAATATACTCAGTTTTGTCAGTTCTTTCGACCCACACCAGTTTCATTAGTGGAGGTCAAAAACCACTCTAACTTGACCTTCCGTTGCTAGCAATTTGTATGAAATGAGAGTTCTCTCAATATCTCAGGATCCATCGAAGATTTTTTTTTACCGTCATAATAAAAAATGCTCATTTTAATCATGTGTTTTAGGACCAGCTAGTGACATGACAATTGGAGCTGGGTGCAATACGCCCATCATCCTTTATAGTATACAAAGG
>JARACY010005220.1:0-22811 GCA_029255725.1 Scrobipalpa atriplicella | reverse complement strand
AACCTCAGATTAATCTGAAACTATTGCCTAGGATTTTCTTTAAGAGATAGATTTAGGTATGTACCAGTTAGTACAAATAGTTATGTACCTATGTGTGTGGGCGAGCGGAGAATCGAACCCGTAGTTAGACGGAAGCCTGCATGTTAATATGCTGAACAGATTTCGGTAGTGTATAGTCGTGACCGTGGGGATTGGCTAATGAGTATAAAAAAAAGGTATTTCAGGTAGTAATTTGTCACAATTATACATAAGTACCTAATTAATAACTATTATCAAATTATTTTTACCACTCTTACTTACTTGTTTTGTCACAAAGATGAATGGTCCATACAGTTATCTCTCTGAGACAACATTACATCTTTATCTACTCAACAAAAAACCAATGGCCGAGTTAATAATATAAATATAAAATATGTAATTATAACAATGATGTCCGTCTGTCCGGCATACGCCCGGGGGCTGGCAATTATTGATTTAGACTGTTTTATTATAGTGCGTCTGAAGGGATTTGGTACTTAGCAAAATTAATAGTAGATTCATAGACTAGGGTGGAAGAGAATCAATTCCCGAGGTAGTTAGACGCCCGAGCGCAGCGAGGGCGGCTATAGTCCGAGAGGAATTGATTCTTCTACCCGTGGCAATGACTCTACTTTTCATTTAGAATATGAGGAAAATAAAACTAGTTGTTAATACAAACTAAGTATTTATTGTTAATAAAGTAGGTACCTATTTAAAATTAATAGTCATATTGGTACAATTATTGAAATTAAAAGTAACATTTTTGTTAAAAGTAACACTCTTGAGCATTGAATATCGGCTCCATACCGTTGAAGGCTGTAATTTTCCAGACAGTCCATTAAAATATGCAAGAATTACACTTTCGGAAAACGATTTTATATCCTTGTCTTCTCGCCATTTCATAAAATCATTGTATGTGTTTAAATATCTTTCTTTTGATATTTCTGGCAAAAGATTTTCTATGACACAATTTGCCTCGTCTATAATTGAATCTGGTGTCAATATATCGCTTGAACTCATTTTTAATACTTATTTAGCACAAAATATCGCACAAAAGTCCGTCACAGATACATAAAAGAACAGATTTTACTATCCCGCCAATTTGTGTTGACTTTTTAATTATTATTTTTTAATTTTGTCGCGGCACTCGCATCGCAAGTTTGCGCTAAATTCACACTGGCCAGTGACACTAGCTGGTTAAAAAGTCACGACATTTCATAAAGTTTTTTTTTTTAATATGAAAAAAAGTCTTCACAGCTGACAGCAATTCAAGCAGTTCTATTTTTAAAGTTCATTCCCGCCCTAGGGTGGGGATGAAATTTGTATGAGCTATTCCTTCCCTGTGAAAGGAAAGCAGCATCTTCCACCCAATAGTCAGATCAAAACAACACTACTTTCCGAGTATGAGAAATGAAAACTATATTGTACTCTATCTGTTAATTTTCGAAATATGTTATAGGTATTTGAAACCACTTTATACCGGGCGTAAGGGACAGCGTACCGAAAACTGTTAGGGGTTACTCAGTCAACAAAACTGAAAAACTTTCACCTTCACTTTCAGGAAATGTCGTTTTTTTTGCTTTGCCATACAATTTATCCGCGTTCGAATAAGTTTTTGCATAAAAAATACAGTATCTCATGTCGTATTCTAGGACTTTACTGTGCCGCGTTGCATTCTATCCTAATCAGTCCAGTGGTCCTGATGTGACGACAGAAAGACATACAAAAACACCAACTTCAATCTAGTCCTACGCCAAAATAAGTACTTTTATCGTAGCTTTCATTCTATTCTATCGGTGTTCTGTTTAATACATACATACATAAATCACGCCTTTATCCCTAATGAGGTAGGCTGAGCGTTAACTACCCAAACAAAGGTCATTACGCCACGTCTGACCAGTTTTGAGGGTGGTTTAAGATAGATCTCTATATTGCTGTAGTGATAGGTTGTCAGCCCATCGCCTATATTACAATATACTTAAACCCTCGAATCCCTTAGCTGGTTTTTACAGCATGCCCGGGAGGAGATGCAGCTGGCACATTCTATGTTTTTCTATCGCTCCCAGTCCAGCATGGAAGGTAATTTTAATACCGCTGGAAAATATCTGATAACCACGGGAAAACTTAATATAGTCACGGGTGGAATGCGGCGCAAAAAGCAAGTCGCAAAAAAAGGATGCAGCAAAGAAAGTATCAAATCCTCTTCGTCGCACTACCAAAATCACACTACACACCGACATACCATTCTTGGTACTATGCTAATCTGTGTTCTAATATAATTATAATGTATGCGTACAGCAAAGTGTAACACGTGATAAAGAGTTGATGGATGTACAGAGGAAACTGTGTGGGTGAGAGGGACAGTCGCGGACACAAGTGAAATATGTGGCTGTGATAACTTTGTGGTGTATTGTATACTTACGACGAATAATAATATGTAATGTATACGAGTATATGTAATGTAGGAAACTTTAGCTTGTTTAGTTTGCACTATTCCGCTAACTGCTACGTACTTTCCTATCACCCAAAGGTTGCCTGGCAGAAATTGCTACCTTAGCAATAAGGCTGCCTGTGTTGTACTTTTATTCTGCTTTGTTATTTATGTTATTGTTTGTATTTCCTGAAGTGCAATAAAGTATGTTGTATTGTATTGTAATAATGTTACACTTTTAAAAAGTGTTCATAGTTCAAGTTAGATCATAATTTAGGACCATTTAGTTTAGAAAAGTTCCAAAAATATTGAATTCCCTATAGGTAGGATAAGGATATGATATTGAAGTTATAATTTTCCATTTCTAGCTACTGCTAGCTGTTGTGCTTATGAAGTATTTGTTTTCGTTTATTTGGTAGATACTAGCAAAGACTGCATATTAGTATCGCAAAGTTTTTTTTTATTTTTATTAGAAATGGGTTCACTCTAGACTTCAGTCTAGGTCGGGGGTGACAGAGACGAAGTCGACGATGGAGCGAGCTCACCCAGAAGATGCCTGTTCGCCCTAACTAAGGCCCGTATTTATATTCAGCTCTCAAGAGTGACAGCCAGTGTGAGTTCGTATCAGTAATGTCATTCCAGTACAAAATTACCTGTCAAATCCGCACTCAATATTGGTCTCAATCTTGAGATCGCTTTATAAATACGAGCCTAAGTGTTGGGGGTTGTATGCATTCGGAAACACAGACGCCCGTTACGGTAGAGAGTAGGTACCACTCTTTTGCCGTGCGCATTATGAAAATATTTTTGGAAGCACTTTGTCCAAATCGATGGTACCTATGGTTGGAACGATTTGAAAAGTACCACCACATTAATTTGACTGAATAATTTTCAAATTTCGAACTGCATGAAAACCAGCCTAGATTCATAGCCAATAGAATCGCGGTAATAACGTGACGTCACACGCCATAGAGGAAACATAAACCATTGCGCGGGTCCATCCGAAATTTTAGTAGCACGACGCCATGCATGCCTAATGTTATAGTGAGGACTGGGCGGATTGGCTGTTGGTGCATTTTTTACGACAACGATGAGATTATACAACATGTAACAGAAAGGGTAGGTATAAATATGCATCGTGAAATTTGTGAATCTACCCATGAAACTGAACAACTTTCCCAAGGAATATAGGTCGAAAGAAGAAAAAAAAATGTTGACTTCCCATACTAAATGCGCTATCAGCTGATGCATTTTGTATGCAAGGTCAAAATTTATTTTTCGTTTTTCGACCTATGTTCCTTAGGGAAAGTTGTTCAGTTTCATGGGTAGATTCACACATTTCTCGATGCATGGTATATGCTTTGTGTTACACGTTGTATATTAGGTTATTTTATAAATTAGATAGATCTGGCAGTTTCTGAAATTAGAAATTAGTGAATAAACAGGCCATTTTGGGTTTCAGGCCCAAGAAGCCAATGTCAAATTGCTAATGTTAAAGGCACTTTGGCCTTTGTAATGACAGTAAGAGAAAACGAAACACATCGGTTCGTCGTCTCTTGACCACTGTTTCGTACTCTATTAGACTCATCAGATACGGAAGCGTCCGTATGACAGACGAACTGATGGACCACTCTGCGGAGATTGTGCCTAACCGGCTTCTCTCAAAGAGTTGGATTCCGTTCCGATCCAAACAAGCTAAGCTCACAAGTGCGAAGCACTTGCAAATCAAATTGCTAAAGTTATTTAAAGATTTAGAATTTTTTTATTTTACAGTATTTGATAATAGTTATTAATTAGGTACTTATGTATAATTGTGACAAATTACTACCTGAAATACCTTTTTTTTATACTCATTAGCCAATCCCCACGGTCACGACTATACACTACCGAAATCTGTTCAGCATATTAACATGCAGGCTTCCGTCTAACTACGGGTTCGATTCTCCGCTCGCCCACACACATAGGTACATAACTATTTGTACTAACTGGTACATACCTAAATCTATTCTCTTCAAAATCCTAGGCAATATTTCAGATTATCTGAGGTTCAACAATATATTTTTTCAAACGACCTGAGTCGTGCTTACTTACTATTGATACCTAGAGTAAGTTTTTCTCATTTTAAGTGATAGATTTGCTTTTGATTTGAGTCTAGGCCTAAAGAAACGGAGATGGAGCGAGTTCACCGAAACGCCTAAATACCTACTGGTTTACATATACCACGATACTTCAAACTGCCTTCGTAGACTAGTGGTCTGAGCCATGGGCTCCCGACCCAGAGGTCCCGGGTTCGATTCCCGGCGATGAATGACTTTGGGTTGTTGTTTCTAGTTTGGTTAGGACATTGCAGGATGATCACCTGATTGTCCAAAAAATTAGATGATCCATGCTGTCGGATGGGCATGTTATAGTCGGCCCTGCGCATGATTTCTCTCTGGTCGTGCCACTCAATCTGTCCCATCAGAATAAGAAATTGAAGGAATATAGAGAGTGCACTTGTGTATTGCGCAACCATTTGGGCACTAAAGACATTTCCAAGATGGGTGGCCAAATTGAATAAAAAATGACACTTAAAATAAGAAAACATCTTCCATTATCATTATCACTTGAATACCTAATAATAATAAAAGGTGTAGCCTTATGGCAGGAAACCATTTCCACCGAGGTTTTATTTCCTTTCGCAGTGAATAGATCTTATACTACGAGGAATAATGCTGGTTTAGTTTCAAAGAATCTTAAAAATTATCGATTTCCGGCCGGGCAGACATTATTTTGAATGATGAATTTATATGACTGTTTCTGGGTCTGGCTGTTTGTTGTGGATGTTTCTGTGTATGTCCACAGCACCCCGATTCAGGGAATCCTAGTGGCGGCTATGAGTGTGATCGTGTTTTATCAGACGACTAGCTGGTGTGACTACGAGTCAGCAATGGAAATAAGTACTTAGATTTAGATTTCATACTGAAATATCAAGTTCCTACGGGAAATATAATTTTGCTACAGTTGAAAGAGCGGTGGGGTTGATAGTGATACCATGATACGAACAAAATAATCTTTATACTGCGTACTAAGTGACAGACAGAGATGCTACTATGCAATCATTATAAAAATAAAAATATTTTATAGTGTATTTTGTACAGAGATTGCGGACATTTAAAATTTTGTTGATTAACTGAACCTAAAGTGAACCTTTACAAGAAAATTTTGAAAATTGATTAGGACATCACAGGATATTTCACCTGAATGTCTATTGGAACTGAGATCGACCCCCCGACCACTCTCTTGGATCAAACTCTGACACAAGGACGCATCATTGACGATTGACGATTGTCAACCTATATTCTAAACAAATAAAGACTTTTGAATTTGAATTTGATCAGTTCATTCAATCTAATAAAATAATCCACATAACAAAGTTTTCTTATTATTTTGTTCCCCTGACGACGATGATTTTTTATGGGTCATTAAAGTTTCGTTGTCCAAAATTAACAAATGAAAGAAATGTACAGTTGACTCGTTTACGAGAACGTAATTTTTTTATTACGTCCGTAAAAAATTAACACCGATGATGCTTCGTTTTATTAAGTCCTTTGGTTAATGAAAATTTATTTATAATGCAATTTAATATTTTTGAATAATATTTTTATGGTCACTTTTAAAAACGATATTTTGATGTCTATTTTCTGTTTGTTTCCGTAAATTTGTGACTGGCTTATTATTATTATTAAATAGTTTTAAAATGTGTCATTTTTTCTTGATTAGGAATCTAGGAATAGTACTTATATGAAAAAATATGAGACGTTTTAATATAGGTATATCTTGAAATTACTAAATTAACAATGGTTTTTATCAACAATATAATTCCCATTTTTTTCTTTGTAAAACCCATTTAGGTTAAGGCTAAGAATGCGTTCACATTAATCTTAAAAACACTGTTAAGTCCATAATGAACGCATACATAACACATGTTGTAAGTTATTACGATGTAATTAGGAGCATAATCGTTTGGCTAAATCACCAATTGTTTTGTCATAATTACAATATGGGGTTTAAGGTGAGGTTATGGTAGTGAGCTGAGCGATTTCAGGATGCAGATCACCATGTATTAGTTTTTATTTAGGCCCGTATTTATAAACAGCACTCAAGAGTGACAGCTAGTTTGAGTTCGTATCAGAAATGTCATTTCAGTACAAAACGACCTGTCAAATCCATACTTAATATTGCTCTCAATCTTGAGATCGCTTTATAAATACGAGCCTTAGACGAGCGGTAAAACGCCACCTAATAGGTACACTAAGTTGACGAATATATTTTAGAAGAATGTATTAAATAGGTACTAAATTATTACTTGAGTAGATAGCTTATCTGCTTGGTAACATAGCTTGGTAAAAATGATTGTAGCTGAAACATTTCTGAACTAATTAAATACATTTTAAGTTACATTGCTCCTGTCAAAATAAAGTCTACTGGTGAAGATCAGTATTTTTTAGACGATACCATTTATATTTCCCCCTAATTTGACATAACGAAAAATATTAAAAACGCTCACGCTAATTCCCCGCTCCGCTCATGCCTATAACCCCACCCTTACATTATATTTGCATACCGGGTACATTAAGTTGTAAACGCATATTCATGGCCATGCCACCGTTCGCCAGATCGTGGGTTCGAATCCCGGTGACACATTACACAGAGTGGTTGTTGTTCTCGACAACGTTTTGCGATCTTGAGTCGTGAAATATCCCGTTAGGGATACAGGCGTGATTAATTAACCTATACATTCTATTTTCTATTAAATGTCTATACGTATGAATTATATAGGTACAAGGTGTAAGCTCGCCACCCTGATACAGCTCCATTAACCTTTTCCTGTACCTAGGTTGCCTGGAAGAGATTGCCACTTAGCAATAAGGCCGCCTATATGTGCACTAATATTCTTTGTTCGTTGTTTCTGTATGTGTTTTATTAAGTGTGCAATAAAGTATATTGTATTGTATTGTATTGTATTGTATACAGTCAACGAATCTGTACAACTTTCACAAAGAAATCTTTCAGGATATAAAAATTCAAAAATTCTTCATTTTGTATGGGGTATTTCCTAGTGAAGGTTGTTCAGTTTCGTTGACTGAGCAACCTCTATCAGTTGGAGGGAAGTTGTACCTCCTACTTTCCTAAGTATACAATACAAAGATATAAATACACGCCTTTATCCCGTACGGGGTAAGCAGCGGCAGCAACACCAACAGCCAAATAGAAGCCTGACAAATCATGCCGTTATCCCGTACGGGGTAAGCAGCAGTATCAACAGCCAAATAGAAGTAAGTTTAGGTATAACTCGTACCTTTAAGTTATTCTGTATGTCTGTATAACTCGTCACTAGCCTCATTGAATTGAATTATATCTCCTTTTGGCTTCTATTTGGCTGTTGATACCGCTGCATACTCCGTACGGGATAAAGGCATGATTTACATGAATTTTGACTATTCTACAGAGAAGCAACTGGCAAATTCTGTTCCTTATATAGCTCCCAGCCAATTCACTCTACATAAAAATACTAAAAATAAAATCGTATCCTTCGTTCTCAAAACAGCAGATGGGATACAGTAGGAATAAATCTTAAATGTCTTTAAACCTCTTCTGCAGAACCCTCCGAGTCGACACCTACAATTATATTTTCAAAATATATTTTATAGTACACTCCATAAATTATGAGTCACAGGTATATCTGGATTTCGTAAGAAATCGGTTTGGGATGGGTGGAAGTCACGTCTATAACGCTTACGGGCTTCTCAGACTGACAACAGCCTATTAAAATTTGAGTTTGCGTGATCTGCAGTGAAGCAAAACGATGATAGATTTTCAAATAAATCTCTGACATGGTTATTAACGACAAAATTATTAAAAAAAAAACTATTTAAACGATTACGATTTAAGTAAAATAAAACCATATCTGTCTGTAATTTTCTGCCATGAAAGATCAGAAAGGGACAACACCTAAGGCCCGTATTTATAATCAGCTCTCAAGAGTGACAACAAATTTGAGTTCGTATCAGAAATGTCATTTTAGTACAAAACGATCTGTCAAATCCGTACTTAATATTGCTCTCAATGTTGAGATCGCTTTATAAATACGAGCCTATGAACAGTTGAACTAATTAATAATCCTGTCTAATCAAGAATCTATTGATAATAATTCTTGGTGTGGGAGGGTATCGACCAAATTCTTTTGAATTTTAAGAACGATTTTGTAACTGACAGGATCAAAATTAGTTCGTCTATAAGTGTCGTCCTTTTCTGTTCTCTCAAGACAGAAAATGACAGGTATGGTAAGTGTGTTTTGTTTTGGAATCGGCACCAATATAAATATTGTTCCTCCTTCAAGGTACTATTTATTATTCTGTGCCCTGAGTATTATACCTACAACCTCATCCAAATGAAGAACCCAAGTTTCGGACCACAAAACCATAGAGGCTGTTAAAAAGTAAAACAGCTATCTTTCAAATGAATTCCAGTTGCAAGGTTCTTACAAAAACAATGTGCCCACAAAATTCCTTAAAATTGAAACCACTCATTACACAACAGTAACAACCTTTCTCTAAACGTGACCAAAACATCGACTTTTTGTCGACCTTTTTCCAAAATCGATGTTTTTTCTATCACGAGCGAGACGACACCGAAATCGATTAACTAATCGATGTCAAAGATGCTGGTTGGACTGTGAGTTATGTCAGTTGAACGGGAAATGTTTTTTGACTCTCTGCTTCACCCGTAAGGGGGAACATTAGCATGATTTTGTGTAAAACGTTGTACCAAAAATCGCTAAAACCCAAAATTTTGAATTATTAACTAACTGCAATTAATACACAATCCCATCTGAAATTCCCCTAAAAATTTATCAAACGTAGCAAAAACGGCTTTTGTTAACATGTTGCAGTCCTGCCTGCACCGTAAGAGACAGAGGCATGATTTATGCATTTATGTAAATTTTTAATACTGAATCTAATCTTCATCGGCTCCTTGCATACCCACTTTATTAGAATAAGTTATGGCAAAACCAAACATTGTAAAGCGAAACCTTCATAATATCATAAGCATCGAAAAACACAATCAAATCTGACCAAAAATTAAAAAATAAACTCAAAAATTTATATCTCGCTTCACCTAAATACATAGGGCGTTACCGCTCATATTTACGACCCACAGATCCATTTTAGGGTTCTGCAGGTCAAAATGACTGAATCCTGGGTGTAAGAAACAGCGTACCAGAAGCTGATTGCGGTTTGGTTAATCTTTTAAATTATGTAGGTATTTATATATAACTATTTGGACTATTGACTCGAAGAAGAAGAAGAACGAAGAACGAACGTAGGCCAGCTGGAAGAGATTTCTTTTTAGAGATAAGCTGTACCTGTTGTGCTATTGTTTTTTATGTTTGTGTCCTCTGTATGTTCATGTATGCAATAAACTGTTTAATAATAATAATAACGAAACTGAAAAGTTTTCACCAGGAAAATCTTTCAGTAATTGAAAACAAAATATTTGACTTTCCCATACAAAATGATCACCTCGTACAGAAAATTTGTATGAAAAAGCCGAATTTGTTTTCATTTCCTGGCGAAAGTTGTTCACTTTCTTTTACTGAGCAACCCCTATCAGTTTCTAAAGAAAAAAATATCGGCTAGGACCTAGCAGATAGGTTTTAGCGAAGAGAATTTCTTAAAATCTTGCTTTTCAGACCGCAATGTCAAGTACGTTTTTACCGCAGAAATGAGATATTTTCCATCTCCAAATTATCTACATTGCTACAGATTTATAATCGAATTTTCTTAAATGAACAAATTTTCCTGCAGTAAAAATTTGATCTCCTCACAAAAAGCAGAATGTATGGAACCCACAACGTATTTAAATAATTTCGCCCACCATATTTTTTTTGCCAATCCTCTTTGAGGGAGGCTCAAAGGCCGATGTGCCATAAAACAAAATTTATATTTTTCTTAAAACTCCGTCTGTCAGCGTGAATGAGAATTAAAGTTACGGAGACTTTTTTAAATTTTATGTATGGTGATCGCAAAAATTATTCGGCATTAAATTTTTTGGGCTTAAGTCACTGGTGTCTGTAACTAAGATCGGTTTAAGGTCAGTAAATACTGTATTTATAACATAAAAATTAGGAAACCTAAAATTTTTCGCATCGGTATTCGAACCTACTACTACGTCGATCAGTATTCAGCGGTAGCAGCTGTTGTCATATAAATATGACTCCTAAAATTTACGTGAGATCGTATTATGTTGGTATGTTGAGTTCACTAGCGCCCTCCCAAGAAATAAATTTGAGCTAAGCTAATTACAAGCCCGGATGGTGTAGTGGATAGGGCCGCGGCCTTCTGTGGAGAGGTCGTGGTTCGAATCCCACAACGTAGGTACCAATGTGTTTTTCGGTTTTCGAATTTCATATTTACGTTTATTCGGCGCTTTTAAGGTGAAGGAAAACATCGTGAGGAAACCTGCACACACCTACGAAGAAATTCAAATTTTGTGTGTATCCGCTAATCTAGGATTGGGTCTGGTTTCCCTTCTGGGTTGCGGAGGTTAGATGGCAGTCGCTCTGTGTAAAAACCAGTACCCTCGTTCAATCCCCTAGATTAGATAGCCGACCCCGAGTAATGCCCTAGCCAGAATGTACCTTTTCTACCTATACGGTTTTTTACTTTGACAATGGCACGAGGAGTAGTGTCGGAAGCTGGTTCATACGTGTTCATACGAATATCTTATTAGATCAGCTAGTATATTGTGGATATGACTGCTTCCGTGGTCTAGTGGTCTGAGCCATGGGCTCTCGATCCGGAGGTCCTGGGTTCGATTTCCAGGGGTTGCAAAGTTGATATTTTGTTCGTTGTTCTACACCACAAGCAGATGACCCACAAACGAAAATTGGATAATCTGGTTCGAATGATTTTCTCTGCAGTCGATTTTATTTCGCGAAATTCGTCAATAAATTTCATCCAACACTCGGTTTTTCATTTTAAGCGTCATTATTTTAAAATTCAAGCCGCTTTGGCCCTCAAAGGGCTGAGTTTTACTGAATTACCTTCATTACTCTGTCAAAATTCGACATTATTGGTGCATTACCGCCAGCAAGAGTTCTGATAAAAGAATTACTGTTTTATACAGGGTGTTACGGAAATCGTACCCATTGATAATAAAAATACAGAAACAGTGGTTTATGTTTGTTAAACTTAATAGCTAAATATTTTTTTACGAGCCAGCTAACCCGGAAGGTTTTAAGACATTGGCATTTTCTACACACTACCGAAAACAGACTTAAAACCCAAAATGACCTAAATCTGCGTTACTACCCATTCCACATTAAGGCCCAGTGCACAATGTTTACATAATCATAATCGCACCACAGATATGCATCATAATCAGGTGCGCTCATTCCGTGCTTCGGAGGGCACGTTAAGCCGTAGAATCCAGTCGCTTTCTTTTTCTCGCTCAATTCAACTGTCCGCACTTATCACTTTATGCTTAGGTATCATAATAATGCTGAAACGTTCGTGGTCAAGGGTAGTGTTTATTCATTCCGATAATGAATGTTAAGGGGAGGTCAGATGGCAGTTACTATGTGTAAAAACCAGTACCCTCGTTCAATCCACTAGATTAGGTAGCAGACCCCGAGAAATACGGGATAAGGTTAGAGAGTTGAATTAGGCCCAGTCCACACTAAGGCCCAGTGCACAATGTTTACATATCATAACCGCACAATAGAGACGCATCGTAATGAGGTGCGCCCACGCACGTGTGTGTGCGGGTTTATATCGTGTGGGTTAAGACACAAGAGAAAAGAAAGATTAATTTTAATCATTGATACTTGCTTTCAGGAATGCCCAAGCTCAAACCATTCTATCATGAAGGCACTCTCTTACCATCTTCATCGTCGTCTATAGGTACCAATTTACCTTACTTTACTGCTAATTGCGGGGATGAGTTTATCCGAGCGGCAGTCGTGAGAAAAATCAACAACTGTATAATTATATCTTTGCCTTGCTTGTTAAATATCGATCAGCTAGTTATGTGCAACAGGGTGAATTGTATTTTCAACATTCAAGACGCAAGTTGTGTTAAATCAGATAACATCACGCCAAGCACTGATTCAACTTTGAGAATGTTAGAGATCTTTTAACTTGTACCAAACACACTTAACTTCCAATAACAGTAAGTTACTAGCATTTAGCTTCGTAACAAGACCATACAGTGGATACTTTGGCCCATTTGAAGACCTTCTTTAAAAACATATTGAACTGTATATTTGGATGATTTCATAATAAGTGCACATATGTTTCTTTGCCTGTCGTTTTATTGGGAGAAAGAGATTTGCCCTGATGTCAGAAGCCGAAGGAACTAAACAAATGCGTAAGTAAGGCTGTTTAAAAACTCTGACACTAGAGTTTATAGGGTCGTTCGATTAGACAGTTTAGCAAAGTATTCAACGCACGTTAAAAAATAATTTGTATTCAATCTGTATTGTTCTAACAAAATAATCAGTGAACAAACTCATAATATTTGGTGTCTGTCTTTTTGTATAACGCTTAAAATAAGACACCATCTTGCATGCCATCTTATTTATAGCATGATCACTGACTGAAAAGACCTAAGGGCTCGTATTTTTAAAGCGATCTCAAGATTGAGATCAATATTAAGTATGGATTTGACAGGTCATTTTGTATGGAAATGACATTTCTGATACGAACTCAAACTCGCTGTCAAACTTGAGGGCTGTTTATAAATACGGGCCTTAATCAACTTTTTTTTTATTAATTTCTATCCAATCTTGTTGTAACACATATTAGGTACCAATTTTGATGCAATATCTTCATCCATACATCACCCTTATCACCTGTGATAAATTCCGATAAAACCATCACCGGAATCTGTTGAACTGTTAAACATACATCCAGGCCAAATTCGCCTGTCAGTTTGTATGGAAACAAAACTAAATAAAGGGTCTCATATATTCACGGACGAAAAACCAATTAAAAGCCCGTCGCCACCGGTCCACCGTCAGTTGGAATCAGCGAAATTACTATCAACATGCTATAGTACAGGAGCCAGCTGTAAAAAATATGTCAAAAAATATTATACTAAAAGATAATAGTATAAAAACGCCCTTAATGAGGATCAAAATCAGCAGGATGATATTTATTAGCGAAATGACTATCAACATAATACAGTGCAGGAGTTACCGAAAAAAATTGGGTACATCAAAAACTAAAGAAAAAAAATAATTAAAATGGGACTGAGGAAACGGTGGCGTAATGTGATAATCGGTACGCTTGAAAACGATTTGTAAAAGGTAAATATCATCTTACTTCTCTTTCGGAACCCGTAAAATTGTTATGAACTTTATAAAGTTCAGATACACATTGAAAAGACCTATCTACTATAATGAGATTTTGAAATAAATTACGAAATAAAATGGCGAAAGTCAGAAAGTGTTAAATGATAAAAAGTCGACATCCGCCCTCACTTTGTTTGGGCAGCCTATATTTATTATAATTTGAACGTAGTAGTTTTAATTCTTTCTTTCAAAATTGATACTTTATAAACTGTAAGAAACTATGACAGAAGTTATATTTATCTAGATCTTTTCCAATAAAATATTGTAGTTACCCTTCCAACTTCATCAAAATTATTTATTGAAGAATAAGTTCTAAATCTCTAAAAGGTAAACAACAAATAACCGTGTTGGTGGAAAGGTTATCAAGGGATATTTTTAGCACTCGACTCCTGGCCTACCTTCGTGATCATCGCTTATATTTCAGACGCGCGGTGACGCCCAAAATTTAGATTGGTACAGACGTCTACCAATCTTTATTGACCTGGGACATGCGAATTTTTATGGTAGGCAAGGCATTCTTGAATTTGTAAAAGAACCCTTTTAAAATCATCTTCCTAGCCTTTTCCCGTATTTCACGAGGATGAATGAGGATACTGGTTTATACACAGAGTGACTGCGCCATCTGACCTTCTCAACCCAGAAGACAAACCAGACCCAATCCTAGATTCGGCTTTTTCCAGGTTAGTGGCCAACCCAGCTGTCAGTTTTCAAGCCGCCATGCCATTGCTTAGCAATGACCTCTGAAATGGCTAAACGACTAATATCTACGATATTAACCAGGACCAACGGCTTAACGTTCCTTCCGAAGCACGGAATCGCTCAAGTTGTTATACCACTACCGGTCAGCCGGTCACCTCATCCATGGCCTGGCCACGGTGATGGTTGCTTAACATTCGTTATCGGAATGAATATGATAACTTCACTAAAATTAATTTATTTCTTTCTTTCAATGGACAAAAATGTTGATGTCAGGGGTCAACTTATACTGGTGTAAAAGTAGCGAAAATTAAACAAACTAAATTTGTTGACGTACGATTTTGAGCCTTATCTGTTATCGTTCTTAATGTATTTGAGAAAGTTTAATCAGTGCTGAAGGGTGAGAAATATGGCCGCCATGTACAGGGTGTTGCTTTTAATTATTTCTGATGGATTGCGTATTTTATACACGGCAGTTGTAATAAATTATTGTAATGTTAACAAGACCAAATTCTTTTGCAGAACACTTTTTTTAGTTTCGTATTCAGTTTTACGGAAAAATTAAATTTTCTAGGCTCGGGAAAAGAAAGAACATGAACAAGGGTCTAAAAACTCTATATTTCCACTCATAAAATCTGCGTAAATAAAGATAATTAAAGTTTCGGTCAAGATTTTTTAAATATGATAATGGGCGCTTTTCCACTAGACGGCACGGCACCGGCAACGGCGACGGCACGGTACTGTTGACGGTATCGTGGATGAGATAATGTATGAAAATCAATGAAATTATATGACACGCGTTTCCACTTGCCGGCACGGCATGTAATCGATTCCCATAGGTATTGTCACGTGATCGTCGCCGTGACGTCGCCGTGACGTTGCCGTGACGTTGCCGTGCCGTCTAATGGACAAGCGCCCAATAGATGGCTGTGTGTATATGATCAACAGTCGAACTTCACGGTCTTCTTTCAGAATGACTTGTAATATTCCAATTTGACAGCTGGGTTGACCACTAATCTGGGAAAACGCCTAATCTAGGATTGGATCTGGTTTCCCTTCTGGGCTGCAGAGGTCAGGTGGCACTCGCTCTGTGTAAAAAACAATATCCTCGCTCAATCCCCTAGATTACGTAGCCGACCCCGTGATGATGATGATTTTATTATATATTCCAATGTATGCAATAAAATATCAAAAGAAGTGTCTGTCTTCATCAATATTGGGGCGCTTTTCCACTAGACGGCACGTCAACGGCAACGGCGACGGCACGGCGACGATCACGTGACAATATCTATGGGAATCGATGACATGCCGTGACGGTGCCGTGCCGGCAAGTGGAAAAGCGTGTCATATAATTTCATTGATTTTCATACATTATCTCACCTACGATATCGTCGACGGTACCGTGCCGTCGCCGTTGCCGTTGACGTGCCGTCTAGTGGAAAAGCGCCCAGATGAAAATATCAATAAAATACTAAATAACTGATACTCAAATGACTGACTTTGTTTTAAAATTCAGTAAACTAACGTTGCTGCAAAGTAAGTAAATAATTATCCGGAATATTGTACCAATTTATTAAAATTGAACAAATACGGTAAATTAACCGAAAAATATAATTTTATGAACCAGAATGTTGTTTTCCAATATCTTTTAGGCTCGTATTTATAAAGCGATCTCAAGATTGAGAGCAATATTAAGTAAGGATTTGACAGATCGTTTTGTACTGAAATGACATTTCTGATACGGACTCAAACTCGCTGTCACTCTGGAGAGCTGATTATAAATACGGGCCTTAAATTATTAAATCCATATTTTCCTACTGTCTGTAGGCTAGGTACACATCAAGAGAGTTTTCACGGAAATATTGTTTTGCTGCAAAACTGGTGATATTTTACAGATATTTGCTGTTCATTTCAGTTCATTGTTTTAAACACATCAGTGGATGATAACTGGATCCTAGTTAATTTATTTTAATTTATTGGCTTCTTATTCTCTGCTACAAACTTACCTATAGGTTATTCGTAAATCGCAAGTAGGTAAGAACATAATTCTTCATTTTGTAATCCAATGAAAGTGCAAAATCTAGCCACTTTTGGCAATTTCGATATTCAAAGATTAGATGCGATTACAAAATGAAAAATTACTTGCGAATATACTTATTAGGATTAGCGTATATTGCGAGTACTTTTTTATTAGCCTTAAGATAGGCATCGTTTTTTTTAATACTTAGTAAAAATAAGAGTTAGTATGTGTAATGAACTAAATATAATATAGTCCTATTCATATAACTTGCCCGGATGGTGTAGTGGATAGGGCCGCGGCCTTCTGTGCAGGAGGTCGTGGTTCGAATCCCACCACGTACCAATATGTTTTTTCGGTTTTCGAATTTCATATGTACGTTTATTCGGCGCTTTTACGGTGAAGGAAAACAACATTCTGGTTCATAAAATTATATTTTTCGGTTAATTTACCGTATTTGTTCAATTTTAATAAATTGGTACAATATTCCGGATAATTATTTACTTACTTTGCAGCAACGTTAGTTTACTGAATTTTAAAACAAAGTCAGTCATTTGAGTATCAGTTATTTAGTATTTTATTGATATTTTCATCTGGGCGCTTTTCCACTAGACGGCACGTCAACGGCAACGGCGACGGCACGGTACCGTCGACGATATCGTAGGTGAGATAATGTATGAAAATCAATGAAATTATATGACACGCTTTTCCACTTACCGGCACGGCAACCGTCACGGCATGTCATCGATTCCCATAGATATTGTCACGTGATCGTCGCCGTGCCGTCGCCGTTGCCGTTGACGTGCCGTCTAGTGGAAAAGCGCCCCAATATTGATGAAGACAGACACTTCTTTTGATATTTTATTGCATACATTGGAATATATAATAAAATCATCATCATCACGGGGTCGGCTACGTAATCTAGGGGATTGAGCGAGGATATTGTTTTTTACACAGAGCGAGTGCCACCTGACCTCTGCAGCCCAGAAGGGAAACCAGATCCAATCCTAGATTAGGCGTTTTCCCAGATTAGTGGTCAACCCAGCTGTCAAATTGGAATATTACAAGTCATTCTGAAAGAAGACCGTGAAGTTCGACTGTTGATCATATACACACAGCCATCTATTGGGCGCTTGTCCATTAGACGGCACGGCAACGTCACGGCAACGTCACGGCGACGTCACGGCGACGATCACGTGACAATACCTATGGGAATCGATTACATGCCGTGCCGGCAAGTGGAAACGCGTGTCATATAATTTCATTGATTTTCATACATTATCTCATCCACGATACCGTCAACAGTACCGTGCCGTCGCCGTTGCCGGTGCCGTGCCGTCTAGTGGAAAAGCGCCCATTATCATATTTAAAAAATCTTGACCGAAACTTTAATTATCTTTATTTACGCAGATTTTATGAGTGGAAATATAGAGTTTTTAGACCCTTGTTCATGTTCTTTCTTTTCCCGAGCCTAGAAAATTTAATTTTTCCGTAAAACTGAATACGAAACTAAAAAAGTGTTCTGCAAAAGAATTTGGTCTTGTTAACATTACAATAATTTATTACAACTGCCGTGTATAAAATACGCAATCCATCAGAAATAATTAAAAGCAACACCCTGTACATGGCGGCCATATTTCTCACCCTTCAGCACTGATTAAACTTTCTCAAATACATTAAGAACGATAACAGATAAGGCTCAAAATCGTACGTCAACAAATTTAGTTTGTTTAATTTTCGCTACTTTTACACCAGTATAAGTTGACCCCTGACATCAACATTTTTGTCCATTGAAAGAAAGAAATAAATTAATTTTAGTGAAGTTATCATATTCATTCCGATAACGAATGTTAAGCAACCATCACCGTGGCCAGGCCATGGATGAGGTGACCGGCTGACCGGTAGTGGTATAACAACTTGAGCGATTCCGTGCTTCGGAAGGAACGTTAAGCCGTTGGTCCTGGTTAATATCGTAGATATTAGTCGTTTAGCCATTTCAGAGGTCATTGCTAAGCAATGGCATGGCGGCTTGAAAACTGACAGCTGGGTTGGCCACTAACCTGGAAAAAGCCGAATCTAGGATTGGGTCTGGTTTGTCTTCTGGGTTGAGAAGGTCAGATGGCGCAGTCACTCTGTGTATAAACCAGTATCCTCATTCATCCTCGTGAAATACGGGAAAAGGCTAGGAAGATGATTTTAAAAGGGTTCTTTTACAAATTCAAGAATGCCTTGCCTACCATAAAAATTCGCATGTCCCAGGTCAATAAAGATTGGTAGACGTCTGTACCAATCTAAATTTTGGGCGTCACCGCGCGTCTGAAATATAAGCGATGATCACGAAGGTAGGCCAGGAGTCGAGTGCTAAAAATATCCCTTGATAACCTTTCCACCAACACGGTTATTTGTTGTTTACCTTTTAGAGATTTAGAACTTATTCTTCAATAAATAATTTTGATGAAGTTGGAAGGGTAACTACAATATTTTATTGGAAAAGATCTAGATAAATATAACTTCTGTCATAGTTTCTTACAGTTTATAAAGTATCAATTTTGAAAGAAAGAATTAAAACTACTACGTTCAAATTATAATAAATATAGGCTGCCCAAACAAAGTGAGGGCGGATGTCGACTTTTTATCATTTAACACTTTCTGACTTTCGCCATTTTATTTCGTAATTTATTTCAAAATCTCATTATAGTAGATAGGTCTTTTCAATGTGTATCTGAACTTTATAAAGTTCATAACAATTTTACGGGTTCCGAAAGAGAAGTAAGATGATATTTACCTTTTACAAATCGTTTTCAAGCGTACCGATTATCACATTACGCCACCGTTTCCTCAGTCCCATTTTAATTATTTTTTTTCTTTAGTTTTTGATGTACCCAATTTTTTTCGGTAACTCCTGCACTGTATTATGTTGATAGTCATTTCGCTAATAAATATCATCCTGCTGATTTTGATCCTCATTAAGGGCGTTTTTATACTATTATCTTTTAGTATAATATTTTTTGACATATTTTTTACAGCTGGCTCCTGTACTATAGCATGTTGATAGTAATTTCGCTGATTCCAACTGACGGTGGACCGGTGGCGACGGGCTTTTAATTGGTTTTTCGTCCGTGAATATATGAGACCCTTTATTTAGTTTTGTTTCCATACAAACTGACAGGCGAATTTGGCCTGGATGTATGTTTAACAGTTCAACAGATTCCGGTGATGGTTTTATCGGAATTTATCACAGGTGATAAGGGTGATGTATGGATGAAGATATTGCATCAAAATTGGTACCTAATATGTGTTACAACAAGATTGGATAGAAATTAATAAAAAAAATAATTAAAATGGGACTGAGGAAACGGTGGCGTAATGTGATAATCGGTACGCTTGAAAACGATTTGTAAAAGGTAAATATCATCTTACTTCTCTTTCGGAACCCGTAAAATTGTTATGAACTTTATAAAGTTCAGATACACATTGAAAAGACCTATCTACTATAATGAGATTTTGAAATAAATTACGAAATAAAATGGCGAAAGTCAGAAAGTGTTAAATGATAAAAAGTCGACATCCGCCCTCACTTTGTTTGGGCAGCCTATATTTATTATAATTTGAACGTAGTAGTTTTAATTCTTTCTTTCAAAATTGATACTTTATAAACTGTAAGAAACTATGACAGAAGTTATATTTATCTAGATCTTTTCCAATAAAATATTGTAGTTACCCTTCCAACTTCATCAAAATTATTTATTGAAGAATAAGTTCTAAATCTCTAAAAGGTAAACAACAAATAACCGTGTTGGTGGAAAGGTTATCAAGGGATATTTTTAGCACTCGACTCCTGGCCTACCTTCGTGATCATCGCTTATATTTCAGACGCGCGGTGACGCCCAAAATTTAGATTGGTACAGACGTCTACCAATCTTTATTGACCTGGGACATGCGAATTTTTATGGTAGGCAAGGCATTCTTGAATTTGTAAAAGAACCCTTTTAAAATCATCTTCCTAGCCTTTTCCCGTATTTCACGAGGATGAATGAGGATACTGGTTTATACACAGAGTGACTGCGCCATCTGACCTTCTCAACCCAGAAGACAAACCAGACCCAATCCTAGATTCGGCTTTTTCCAGGTTAGTGGCCAACCCAGCTGTCAGTTTTCAAGCCGCCATGCCATTGCTTAGCAATGACCTCTGAAATGGCTAAACGACTAATATCTACGATATTAACCAGGACCAACGGCTTAACGTTCCTTCCGAAGCACGGAATCGCTCAAGTTGTTATACCACTACCGGTCAGCCGGTCACCTCATCCATGGTCTGGCCACGGTGATGGTTGCTTAACATTCGTTATCGGAATGAATATGATAACTTCACTAAAATTAATTTATTTCTTTCTTTCAATGGACAAAAATGTTGATGTCAGGGGTCAACTTATACTGGTGTAAAAGTAGCGAAAATTAAACAAACTAAATTTGTTGACGTACGATTTTGAGCCTTATCTGTTATCGTTCTTAATGTATTTGAGAAAGTTTAATCAGTGCTGAAGGGTGAGAAATATGGCCGCCATGTACAGGGTGTTGCTTTTAATTATTTCTGATGGATTGCGTATTTTATACACGGCAGTTGTAATAAATTATTGTAATGTTAACAAGACCAAATTCTTTTGCAGAACACTTTTTTTAGTTTCGTATTCAGTTTTACGGAAAAATTAAATTTTCTAGGCTCGGGAAAAGAAAGAACATGAACAAGGGTCTAAAAACTCTATATTTCCACTCATAAAATCTGCGTAAATAAAGATAATTAAAGTTTCGGTCAAGATTTTTTAAATATGATAATGGGCGCTTTTCCACTAGACGGCACGGCACCGGCAACGGCGACGGCACGGTACTGTTGACGGTATCGTGGATGAGATAATGTATGAAAATCAATGAAATTATATGACACGCGTTTCCACTTGCCGGCACGGCATGTAATCGATTCCCATAGGTATTGTCACGTGATCGTCGCCGTGACGTCGCCGTGACGTTGCCGTGACGTTGCCGTGCCGTCTAATGGACAAGCGCCCAATAGATGGCTGTGTGTATATGATCAACAGTCGAACTTCACGGTCTTCTTTCAGAATGACTTGTAATATTCCAATTTGACAGCTGGGTTGACCACTAATCTGGGAAAACGCCTAATCTAGGATTGGATCTGGTTTCCCTTCTGGGCTGCAGAGGTCAGGTGGCACTCGCTCTGTGTAAAAAACAATATCCTCGCTCAATCCCCTAGATTACGTAGCCGACCCCGTGATGATGATGATTTTATTATATATTCCAATGTATGCAATAAAATATCAAAAGAAGTGTCTGTCTTCATCAATATTGGGGCGCTTTTCCACTAGACGGCACGTCAACGGCAACGGCGACGGCACGGCGACGATCACGTGACAATATCTATGGGAATCGATGACATGCCGTGACGGTGCCGTGCCGGTAAGTGGAAAAGCGTGTCATATAATTTCATTGATTTTCATACATTATCTCACCTACGATATCGTCGACGGTACCGTGCCGTCGCCGTTGCCGTTGACGTGCCGTCTAGTGGAAAAGCGCCCAGATGAAAATATCAATAAAATACTAAATAACTGATACTCAAATGACTGACTTTGTTTTAAAATTCAGTAAACTAACGTTGCTGCAAAGTAAGTAAATAATTATCCGGAATATTGTACCAATTTATTAAAATTGAACAAATACGGTAAATTAACCGAAAAATATAATTTTATGAACCAGAATGTTGTTTTCCTTCACCGTAAAAGCGCCGAATAAACGTACATATGAAATTCGAAAACCGAAAAACATATTGGTACGTGGTGGGATTCGAACCACGACCTCCTGCACAGAAGGCCGCGGCCCTATCCACTACACCATCCGGGCAAGTTATATGAATAGGACTATATTATATTTAGTTCATTACACATACTAACTCTTATTTTTACTAAGTATTAAAAAAAACGATGCCTATCTTAAGGCTAAATAAAAAAGTACTCGCAATATACGCTAATCCTAATAAGTATATTCGCAAGTAATTTTTCATTTTGTAATCGCATCTAATCTTTGAATATCGAAATTGCCAAAAGTGGCTAGATTTTGCACTTTCATTGGATTACAAAATGAAGAATTATGTTCTTACCTACTTGCGATTTACGAATAACCTATAGGTAAGTTTGTAGCAGAGAATAAGAAGCCAATAAATTAAAATAAATTAACTA
>JARACY010005219.1:0-22812 GCA_029255725.1 Scrobipalpa atriplicella | reverse complement strand
ATGAAGATGAAATGACTGCTAATTGTAGTTGTACGTTGATAAAAGGTCGTCACAATGTTATTGTTGATACTATGACCGCTTGGGATTCGGAGAAAATTTTAAGTTGTAAGTCCATTTTGAGTACTTTTAACCACTTACAATATGATACAAAGATGCAGCAGTTTATGACACACGTCTTTATAACAATAACTTTGCATTATTGTCTAAGTATACATGCACTTATGTATCGTTTTGTAGAACCCATAAGTAGAACTATATTTTGTTTGTTGACCTCAATATAATAATGTTTGTCTTGGTGTTACAGCTCTACGGAAACATAACATCACTCCAGAAGAAATAAGCTATGTGGTTTCAACTCATGGCCATTCTGATCATGTGGGAAACAATAACTTGTTCTTGAATGCAAAACACATAGTTGGGTTTAGTGTTTCCCACAAGGACAAATATATAATGCACCCATTCGATAAAGGTATATTTTAATCATCTTTTTTTTTTTTTTTTGGCAAAGTGGCAACAAAGCATACGCCCACCTGATGGTAAGCAGCTCCGTAGCCTATAACGCCTACTACTATCCCACTAGATCCCAGTGAAATAGCAGAGTGTGTTGCATACTGTGAGACCTAAGGTGGAATGAATAATTTCACTGGCTCTCTTGCCCTTCAGACCGAAACACAGAAGTGCGAACACTTCTGCTTGGCGGTAGAAATAAGCAAGAGGGTGGTACTCCCCCAGACTGGCTTTGCACATAACCCTACCACCTTCAATTCATCTCTTTTAAACTACATTTAGCAGGGTGTAAAGATACAACTTTTTTAAACATCTACTTCCCTACTCAAAATAATTGTAAGACATACAGTGGCCTTGATACCAATTTGTTGCCAATCCTATACAAATGCACAAACAATAATAGTATTTTAGGTAGGTAGGGAAGTAGATGTTTAAAAAAGTTGTATCTTTACACCCTGCTAAATGTAGTTTAAAAGAGATGAATTGAAGGTGGTAGGGTTATGTGCAAAGCCAGTCTGGGGGAGTACCACCCTCTTGCTTATTTCTGCCGCCAAGCAGAAGTGTTCGCACTTCTGTGTTTCGGTCTGAAGGGCAAGAGAGCCAGTGAAATTATTCATTCCACCTTAGGTCTCACAGTATGCAACACACTCTGCTATTTCACTGGGATCTAGTGGGATAGTAGTAGGCGTTATAGGCTACGGAGCTGCTTACCATCAGGTGGGCGTATGCTTTGTTGCCACTTTGCCAAAAAAAAAAAAAAAGATGATTAAAATATACCTTTATCGAATGGGTGCATTATATATTTGTCCTTGTGGGAAACACTAAACCCAACTATGTGTTTTGCATTCAAGAACAAGTTATTGTTTCCCACATGATCAGAATGGCCATGAGTTGAAACCACATAGCTTATTTCTTCTGGAGTGATGTTATGTTTCCGTAGAGCTGTAACACCAAGACAAACATTATTATATTGAGGTCAACAAACAAAATATAGTTCTACTTATGGGTTCTACAAAACGATACATAAGTGCATGTATACTTAGACAATAATGCAAAGTTATTGTTATAAAGACGTGTGTCATAAACTGCTGCATCTTTGTATCATATTGTAAGTGGTTAAAAGTACTCAAAATGGACTTACAACTTAAAATTTTCTCCGAATCCCAAGCGGTCATAGTATCAACAATAACATTGTGACGACCTTTTATCAACGTACAACTACAATTAGCAGTCATTTCATCTTCATTTCCACTCATTTACTGAATACCCTTCGTATAAAACTATTATATCGCTCATTATTGGTGCAAGTTCATAAGTTTATAAGCAAAAAATGCAAAGTGTTTTACATAAAATAACCTCCAAAGTAAACAATATCAATCAGGCAGAATGACAGCCGTCAAGTCAAAATTATGAATAGAACGTGTATGAGGCTTATTTCAGCGCCATCTTTTGTCGAATAGCCGTAACTACAACTCTAATTTATTTTTGTTATGTTGGCAATACGTACCAAGGCAAAAAGAGATAGCAATATTTTGCTCTCTTTCTTTCAAATGATGTGTATGGGTGGTTTTAATGTAGATTCTGATTCCGCTACTCAACACTAGATGGCAGGGTTATGTTTATCGTATTTTTTCTTGCACCTACATTTTTATATGCTTTCCTTTTTATCATATCTATCTATTTGTAAAAATCTTTCTTGTAATAAATAATAGTATAGAGATATATTTATTAAAAATTGTAAATTACAAGTCATAAAATAAACATAATTATAAAAAATATAACAAATATAAATAAATATCAGTTGGCCAAACTTCCTATATCCTACCAACAAATGTCATTATATTATTAAAAACAAATGACTTACATGATGTTTTAGTTCGAGGGTGTGTTCATCATGGTGGTCGTCATCCGGAGCGTCCTCGAGCCATCCCTCCAGCAAGTTGGAGTACTGAGACTCTACCGCATTTGCTTCCACTAGTCAACACAATTTTACAGCTATATTTCCTTTTCTCGTAAAATAAAATATTCTTGCTTATGTTATAAAATCTTTACTAAGATATGAGTGGCATAGGTACTTAAATACTCAGTCAATTTATTAAAATTAAATTTTACTGTACAATTAGCTGTACCTATACCACTAAGCTATGCCACCAATAATGTACAAGATAATTCTTGGATTTTGAATTGTATAACGACTAAGTAATAAAGATGGTTTTGTAATCTTATCAAAATGATTTTCTTTTTAAATAACTCGAAATTGACTCTACACTATATCCACACAACAAGAAGAAGAGAAGAATAAATAAATTAAGACAACATTTTCTTTTCAAGCATATTATTAGTAATCTATTCTATGAATTTAGTTTAGCTAATAGTACGGCGGTTAGCCGAAAAAGCTTGCACTCTCGCGTGATGGGATGAATGGGTCTCAGACTAGTTTTACACATCCTAAGATAACTTTTGAGATATGTTGCCCTGGTGAGTACACTCTATGGGTCTGCAGGCAGGGTCGGTTAGGTTACTATAGGAGCAATTACAGTATTTTAATGATATAGGAGTGGTGCTCGAACAAAGTTTGGAGCACACCCTGGTCAGATTCACATCGTGGTGAAAAAAATCCAAAATGGCGGAAAACAAGATGGCCGCCATACAAAATAAAAAGTCAGATATCTCCTAAACGAAGAGAGATATATGGAGAGTGCTCGAATAAATGTTAAAGGAAATGATAGTGGGTAACTTTCGGTGATCACGAAAATCCAAGATGGCGGATCCAAAATGGCGCCTGATAAAAAAAATGCTCCGATCAGGCTGCAATTTGGTTGTTGAAAGGTTATTGAAGTACTAATTCGATATTTATAGTTCGGTTTTTAAATCCACCGTTTTCCAAGATGGCTGCCATACAATGGTTTTTTGTATCAAGAACTTTGATCAGGTCTGGCGTGGAAACAGTTGCTCGTAGTGGGAGTGAATAATACTATTCTGTATTTGAATATGTTGTATTATTATTTCTGTGGTCCTCTCCCCCATTACGAGTAACTGTTTACGCGCCAGAATCGATTTTTGTATGGGGAACTTTGATCAGCTCTGGTGCGAGAATATTATGTAGGAGTAGGCAGGTAGATACTACATTTTTTTTTTGGCTTGTAGAGCTTTTACTTATTTTACGATTTTAGCCCCTTACGAGCAAATATTCTTGCGCCAGAGCTGATCAAAGTTCCCCATACAAAAACCGTTGTATTTAAAGAAACTTTAATCGATTCTGTCACGTAAACAGTTCCTGGGAGAGGACCACAGAAATAATAATACTACACATTCAAATACAGAATTTTACTATTTACTCCCACGAGCAACTGTTTCCCACGCCAGACCTGATCAAAGTTCTTCATACAAAATACCCTTGTATGGCAGCCATCTTGAAAAACGGTGGATTTGAAAAAACGAACTATAAATATCGAATTAGTACTTCAATGACCTCTCACCAGCCAAATTGCAGCCTGATCGGAGCATTTTTTTATCAGGCGCCATTTTGGATCCGCCATCTTGGATTTTCGTGATCACCGAAAGTTACTGACTATCATTTCCTATAACATTTATTCGAGCACTCTCCATCTATCTCTCATTGTTTAGGAGATATTTGACTTTTTATTTTGTATGGCGGCCATCTTGTTTTCCGCCATTTTGGATTTTTTTCACCGCGATGTGAATCTGACCAGGGTGTGCTCCAAACTTTGTTCGAGCACCACTCCTATATCATTGAAATACTGTAATTGCACCTATAGTAACCTAACCAACCCTGCCTGCAGAACCATAGAGTGTACCCACCAGGGCAACATATCTCAAAAGATACCTTAGGACGTGTACAACTAGTCTGAGACCAATTCAACCCATCACGCGAAAGTGCAAGCTTTGTCCTGATTTTGATCCTTAACCGCCGTACTATAAAGCTTTAGCTTCCTAGAGAGGTATTTTATTCAGGGTCATTGACCTTTCTTGCTATAGGTAAGTATTTATTCTTATAAATACAATAATGATTTTAAAATCTGCCAATATCTACTGCCTAACTACAGACAGACACAACTAATTAATTAATTAATTGCTTTAAATTATTTATCTCATTCTATTTTAGGCATTTAGATGGGTCCGAACAGGTGGTGAGAACTACAGTTAATTGAACCCTTGATAACCAATGGATATTTGATATCATGTTACAAAACTGTACTCACATTCTGTCAGCCCTCTGTTTTCCAAGATAATCAGTCCAATAAGTGTAACCAGAACAGCTAGCAGGGAGAAGAAAATGATCTTTGCACACCAATGTCCCCGTGCCATGGTCACTGTAGGAATGCATAAACACATCTCCCTCGCCGAGCGCCGCCGCCGTCCCACGAGGCTCCTCCAAACCTAACTCATCTGAAAATACATTTTAAATTTAGAATTCAACTTATCTTAATTCAATCTACAACTAGAGGAAAAGTATGTAAGATTCTTACCCTTTTTCTTTTTCTTATCTTTGCGTTTTCTTGGCTGTACGTCGCCTGACATGGTTCACTTTCAGGCGCTCCGTGGGCGATAGATATCCACCTTATTGTTTCATAACCCTGGGTAAACAAAGGAAGCACAATGAACTTGCAATAAAACTAGGGTACAGGTCGGAATGAAATCCAAATGCGCAGATATCATGAAGGGAGAAAACTGCAGCACACGTTGAAATTTTAAAATAACCTACATAACAAAGCGAGTACCTATCTCCTGCTTCTTGAATTTATTTTAGAATTTAACCTAAAAATAACCGGCGAAGACAGCTGAAGAGGGAGATGGGAAAAACTTTTTAGAGCGCGTTTGAAAACTTCTACAACTTTTTATAAAAATATTATTTTATGACTTGTAATTTACAATTTTTAATAAATATATCTCTATACTATTATTTATTACAAGAAAGATTTTTACAAATAGATAGATATGATAAAAAGGAAAGCATATAAAAATGTAGGTGCAAGAAAAAATACGATAAACATAACCCTGCCATCTAGTGTTGAGTAGCGGAATCAGAATCTACATTAAAACCACCCATACACATCATTTGAAAGAAAGAGAGCAAAATATTGCTATCTCTTTTTGCCTTGGTACGTATTGCCAACATAACAAAAATAAATTAGAGTTGTAGTTACGGCTATTCGACAAAGATGGCGCTGAAATAAGCCTCATACACGTTCTATTCATAATTTTGACTTGACGGCTGTCATTCTGCCTGATTGATATTGTTTACTTTGGAGGTTATTTTATGTAAAACACTTTGCATTTTTTGCTTATAAACTTATGAACTTGCACCAATAATGAGCGATATAATAGTTTTATACGAAGGGTATTCAGTAATGAGTGGAAATGAAGATGAAATGACTGCTAATTGTAGTTGTACGTTGATAAAAGGTCGTCACAATGTTATTGTTGATACTATGACCGCTTGGGATTCGGAGAAAATTTTAAGTTGTAAGTCCATTTTGAGTACTTTTAACCACTTACAATATGATACAAAGATGCAGCAGTTTATGACACACGTCTTTATAACAATAACTTTGCATTATTGTCTAAGTATACATGCACTTATGTATCGTTTTGTAGAACCCATAAGTAGAACTATATTTTGTTTGTTGACCTCAATATAATAATGTTTGTCTTGGTGTTACAGCTCTACGGAAACATAACATCACTCCAGAAGAAATAAGCTATGTGGTTTCAACTCATGGCCATTCTGATCATGTGGGAAACAATAACTTGTTCTTGAATGCAAAACACATAGTTGGGTTTAGTGTTTCCCACAAGGACAAATATATAATGCACCCATTCGATAAAGGTATATTTTAATCATCTTTTTTTTTTTTTTTGGCAAAGTGGCAACAAAGCATACGCCCACCTGATGGTAAGCAGCTCCGTAGCCTATAACGCCTACTACTATCCCACTAGATCCCAGTGAAATAGAGGTGTGCATTCCTACCTTAGGTAGACCTAAGGTGGAATGAATAATTTCACTGGCTCTCTTGCCCTTCAGACCGAAACACAGAAGTGCGAACACTTCTGCTTGGCGGCAGAAATAAGCAAGAGGGTGGTACTCCCCCAGACTGGCTTTGCACATAACCCTACCACCTTCAATTCATCTCTTTTAAACTACATTTAGCAGGGTGTAAAGATACAACTTTTTTAAACATCTACTTCCCTACCTACCTAAAATACTATTATTGTTTGTGCATTTGTATAGGATTGGCAACAAATTGGTATCAAGGCCACTGTATGTCTTACAATTATTTTGAGTAGGGAAGGTCCCATAAATTATGTTTTAAATTTCACCCAGTATAGAACAAGCAACATAGATGTTCCTTGTTTAAAGCTGATTGTATTTTCAAAGATGTCATAATTATAGCAAATTATTTTCAGGGGAAGCATTCCTAATTAATGAGAATGTGAAAGTGGTTCCCACTCCTGGGCATACAATGTCTGATGTGACTGTACTAGCTAAGACTGTTCAAGGACATATAATAGCTCTAACAGGTAAGTTTTAAATCTCACATTACAATATGTAATATGACACAAAATCTTTCAATAACACAAATATTCTTTCTTATTTTTTAGGAGATCTCTTTGAAAAATATGAAGACATAGAAAACCCAAAGATTTGGCTTGAAGCAGGGAGTGAGGACCCGGTTCAGCAAGCAAAAAACAGACTGAAAGTGGTGGAAATGGCTGACTGGATTGTACCAGGTCATGGAACAAAGTTTCAAGTCACTAAAGAAATTAGACAAATATTAAGGAAACAATCTGGAGATGCATCATCATAGCGATAATTCTTTATCCTCTGGTCCATGGCATGCACATGACGATTTGGGGGAGAAATAAATGTATAATGTTAAGATTTTCTTTACCTAGTTATTGAAATAGTGTATCTAATCTAGTTACCAAAACTGATTTTCCATGCATATGCACAGTGAAATTTCATTCATTTTCATGCATTTAGTTTGTATGTTTCTATTTTTGTTCCCAGAATGTGGCTAAAAGCCATCATCCAGCCAGATAAAAAAAATCAATTAGGTACTTTTCATTACTGTCACTGGACCATTATTTTGATTTTACATTCAACTTATTTATAAATAAAAGATTTGTACAATTTTCAGTCAATTTTTATTACACATAATTAAAATGGCTTCAATAAAGATTTACATCACAAACAATACTTAACAGATAGGTACAATTGGTAAAATGTAAAGTAATGAAACAAAAGATAATAATTTAAGTAACCCTGTAATAAACAGATCTATTTTTTTTATACTCAAATACATAAGCAGAAGACACAAAAGTAACTAGGTACCAACCACCACATACCAACTGCATAATAGTGAGCCAATATACAACACCTATTATAAAGAGCTTCAAAATTTATGAAAATATAGGATAATTTCACGTGTTATAAACATGTATAGGAATATGCATATCTCATAGTACAGCAAGGTTTTATAAACCAGGGAAAGGACGAGTAGATGTAGAGTAATAAGCTAGGTACTTACGTAATTATGAATTATAATATAAATATTATTTATTTGCCTATTATAAACAAATTATATATCCCCAAACCGATTCAAACTAGTGCCTTAGCCAAACCCATCATATGGATAAAAATTTTACAATTTATAAAACTAAATCAAAGGTCTTCATTTAAAATGTGTACTGGATAGGCAAGAGACTAGAATATTTCAAACACTTATAGGTTATTAAAATTTGGACATAATGGAAGGAACAAATTATGAAACCAACTAGTAGGAACAGAGTCTGAAACTAATACAACTCACATACAAAATAAAAGCATTACATCTTTTAAGTTAAAAAAAAAATATGTTGAAAAATCAACGGATACTAGAGCTCTGCATTTATAATGAACAAGAGCTACTTGTACAAGTGAAACTAAAAAGTAGCAACATCGTCGTGTCGTCGTCCCTTTCATAGCAACGCGGTTTGAAAGGGACGACACGACGATGTTGTTACTTTTTAATTTCTACTTTTTTGTGTCGCACTATACCACCGCCGCGCTCATAAGTAATCTTCTTCTTCTTTTTTAATTTAATTGGCTTCTGCAGACTAGCAATTCAGCCAGTGTCAAGTGCTATTAGCTAATCACGTTAGAATAAGTAATCTGTCAAGGTGCTTGTCCTAAGTGAAAGAATCTGTCTGCGTATAACCCGTGCACATAAAGAAACGATCTATAAATGGCCGACGCTCGCATGCTTTCTCGCTTACTCTCTATTATGCAGAGCGAGCACGCATGCGAGGCGGACCAATCACGAAGCGAGCCGACGCCATTTTCAAATCGTTTCTTTAAACGCACGGCTTATATGTAATAATGTTTTTTAACATTATTTCGTAGTTAGCTAAAAATAAAAGTAGAAGTAAGTAAAATAAAAATATAAAAGTATTTTCTTTATTAGTAAAGAAAATATTTTTATATTTTTATTATTTACCTGTTTCAAGTAGCTCTTGTTATGAAAAGAAATTATAAACCCTTTCAGGAAAAACAAATCAAAGTGCTAGTTATATTTCAAACTCATTCTAATTACATTATATCGGCGAATTAATACGACTAAAATGCACGAATTGCAATATTTTAGCTGTATGCATATGCACGCAACCAAAGATAGAAATTTTATTGCAATTGATGCAATCTAGCTGCTTAACAATAACAAATTACATTTTTCCGGTATAGATAATTAAATTAGGTACGTACTTATGTCTTCAAATTATGAATAATTTCGTAAAGTTGTCACATTTGTATCAATATCACAATCTGCAAATTAACAGTAGCACATCTAAGTAAATAAGTTTAACTTAAATAAATCTGTTGCTTTTAATATTTACAAAAAAGCAAAATGTCACTAATTAGAAAATCACGTCTTTCATACTGTGGCACCCAAATACATTGTCGCAAGTTGGGACTCGCAACATGGTCCAATAAGAGCCCGTTTCACAAAGTTACAAGTAAATCTGGCCTTCAGGCCTTCAGGACCACTAGTTCCACCGAGTTGTACCACCGGTGATACTAGTGGGTCAACTATATGTTCCACTACTAGTACCACCGCACCGACCTATGAGAATCATCAGCACCACCACACCATTACTTTGTTATTGTGCCAGACGTACCTAAGGAGGACTCCCGCTTAAGAACTATATATATATTATGATATATAGTTCTATGATTATAAAAAATAATATAAATTTAAAACAGGGAAGGGAATCACCGAATAGTTTGTGTATAAAGGTAGTTGCCGTAGAAAGCATTTTTTAACCCGATTGCGCCAGAAGGAGAGTTATGTTTTTTTCTAAACAATCTTTGGGACTAAATCAAGTGCAGTAAGGCACCCGCACAGAATTTCACGAGTTAGTGCTATTGTTGTAATAGCAACTAGTGACATTTGTAAATTCAGTTGATTCTGTTTATAAAAAGTCTTTTCGATTTTGAAATGCCGTTGATTTTTGGCAGTTTACAAATTAATATTTAAGTATATTAAAAATCATTTCGGCGTCTGATGTATAATAAATCTAAGCTATAATATCGTTGGTTGTCAACAAATTACACAGCATAAATTAAGTACTTGTGTCACAGATTGTTGTTGTAACTTTGTGAAATGAACCGTTACATTTCTATCTAAACTCTAGATATTACTCCCGGTGATACCTTCTACTGAGATCCGCGTGTCCACTAATCCAGGCCATAATTGCTGCGTGCAATCCAAAACAATTACACCTATTAATTTAAAAATGTCACTATAATCTATTCCTTTATATCATCACAGCCGCGGTCACTATCGCTACAAAGCTTAGACATGCCCATATCCGTTCCGAGTATTTATTGATAGCTGCAACCAAAAGGAAAATAACATAAAAATACCTGTTTAGTACTAGCGTAAAAAAAAAAAAAATTATATTATACTATTCCAACAAGTTTATCATCAAGCACTGACTGTGAGTATACTACAGGACTATATTTATTATAATAATAATATAATAAACTTGCTAACTGCAGGTACGACTGCAGCTGTTGCCAGTGTCGACTGCATTCGTCGCTACCGGTCGGCTTCAGCCGTTGACTCTTCGACGGCTGCAGTCGTAACTGCAGTTGGGAAGTGCCGTTCGTCTGTATGAAGCTTTATAAAAAAATAACGATACGTCGCCGACCTGTGATTTCGACGCACGTTTTTAGGTAAGACGATTATTTTTATCATGGTTTGATTATATAAGCTCTTGTTATTCAGTATATAATTCAACCCTGATATTACAAAACTGTATCGTCTCCAATATACCAATGGATAGGATAGTGAGAGATCAGTTTGCTACAGAAGTGGGTATTAAAAGAACACATTTACCTGAGGGTCGATGCTCGCGGGCATTCCCGCGGGATTCTCGTCTATGCACAGGTCCGAGTCAGAGTCCGCTCGGCGAAGCGTGCTGTCCTGAAATAGCACATCAATTTCGTTCAGAAACACGTCCTATACAGAAGTGTACGGGAACCAGGCCCGCTCTAAACGGTTAAAGTTTTTGTCATAAAATTTTGTATTTTTACGCAGGTTATTAAACTGTACTAGTATATGAAATCCGCGCCCCAGAAAACTTCATCGGTTTGGAGCGGCCTTGGTACCTAGCTAATTTGGTTGACTGTTCATCTAAATAAAAATACTCTAAACAAAAACACATAGGTTTAAGTTTGATTTTATCTCGGACGTTATTTGTCCGTTTTGAAGCGAACCTGTCGCTGGTCCCGAAAACTGGAGTTCCACCATACGCCTAAAACTGTGTATACTGATGTGTAATGGTGAGGAGCCGAGCCAGAGGCGCCATGAAGGAAGGCAGGGTCCTGTGAGCGGGGGCCGCGCGTGTGTCAGCAGAGGCTTCAATAGTGTCGAGTCTTATCGATACAGGAGGCCAGTACAACTTACCCCCTGCGTATACTGATGTGTAGTGGTGAGCAACCGAGCCAGAGGCGCCATGAAGGAAGGCAGGGTCTCTGTGAGCGGGGGCCGCGCGTGTGTCAGCAGAGGCTTCAATAGTCTCGAGTCCACGGCCCCCCATAGTCGGGCTAGTCGCGCCTTCTCGCCGATAGTAGCACCGTCGCCGGATCCGCGAGGGGTTTCCTGGTGAAGTAAGCGTGGAATTTCATTCCAATATCGGAATACGCTTTTTAAGCTTATGATTGTGACGGAATAAAATAAAGCAAGGAATATTCATCGAGCGAGAAGATATAAATTATCGATTTTAGCGTTTATATTCGATCGTATTTAGTTTTAAATATGTAGGTTTTGGAATTCTATTCTAAGTGGAATCGAAATAATTATGCTGGATTGTTGTATCAATGAGGCAGATATATGAGATAATGTCAGTATGTTGAATTTTTTTGATGTACTTATGACAATGTTAATTTCTTCAAAACCCGCTGTTAGTTAGGGGAAAATGTTTACACAAAATGTGCATAAATTCCATAAATTTTGACTGATATTCATGCAATTTTCTGTACAAAGTGCGATGCGCAAATGCCCAAACAAAGCAAGAAAGTAAAGGTATTGAACAAGTTATAACACGGAAATGAGGTAGATAAAATCAGGGAAATGATTATTCTCTTTTTCTAACACATAAATTAAAATATGAAACATAATTCAAACTACAGACCCATATATTTAGAAGGAGGAAGGATAAAGGAAATGTCAAAATAATCTTCGTTAGATTAGGGTCATGTTTCTTAGGAAAAGATGTCTAGTTTCATGATAATAATCAGTTCCCATTTCTGAAAAAAAAAAAGTGGAAGATATAAGTACATACTGCCAAATGTTCTAGTTGCCAAGGCATTACCACTCCACTGTCGCCTTTGCCCCACTTAACTACCATGCGGCCGGTCTAAATATTGAAGAAACCAAAAAAGTAAAAAATAAAAACACATGCAATATTAGTATTGAAAAATTAAAACCATTAGTGTGAAAAAAGGTGACATAAAGTTGATGTTGGAATTCAAAATAAATTTAACAACTTTAGATCACACATTAAAATTAGTAAAGTTTTCAAAGCAGATTCTTTCACTTTTGTGTACCTACAGCAAAAAACTTTTCTAGGTATTCAAAACAATTAGTAAAAAATTAAAGAAAGCAATCTGCATCAAATTACTTTTATCATTCAGTCCATATCATTATTATAAGTTAGAAGTTGCATACGTTAGAAAATAGTACGTACAGTTGACAGCTTATCTATGTTTTTACGACTAAGGGTCAATTCACATCTATCATATCTTTATATATCATTCATATCTTTATTTACTATGCAAAGACAGTACAGTGACAGAACCCCAAAATTCCATGCGGCGTCGCGATACGCTGACATGCATCTTCAAGCAGCGCCAAGCAGCTTAACGCCGCGTCGCGTCGCTTCCCGGTGTGATGTGAACTGACCCGTATTTATTTTCTGTCTTACTCCTGATAAGCGGTCGAATGTTCAAGTTAAAAGTTGAGGCCATGCTTCAATGGTGGTTAAAATGCATTATGTACTGCGGTTGCATAATATTTGCATGCGTGCAGTAATGTGTGACCCTTACTGATGCCCGCTCTCGAATGCTAGCTTGCGCGGGGTCCATATTACGGAGGCCGAAGCCTATGTCGGGTGGCTGGACAACAAAATACTATTCTTAATACACCGAGTCATCTATACAGGACAGGATTTGTGACAGGAACACAACAAAGGGAGATTTACATTAGAAAGAAACACTAAATTACAATATTACACTCAGGTATAGAATTACATTACATCCAGGTAGAGCCTACGCCACAAATATAACCCCACGACTAAGTTAGGAATTGTGTCTGCATTAACTTGACAACTTCTTTACAGAAAGAGAGATAGAATAAGATAATGTAAAAGTTATGAAAGAACACAATAAAATGTAGACAACTTGTAGACGAGAAAGATAGAATAAGATATGAAGATTTCAGAGAAAGAATGAAACATATTTAGAAAATAGTAAGTAAATACGCTTTAGCGACAAAATTTTGAAAGGACTTCCATACAACATTTTTGCACGCACGACGATACCTGTGGGGAGGTAGGAAATGACAAGTGAAATTAATGCAGATTATTCGCAAATGAAGCACCAGATGACAATAAAAATTACATATAAAGCTCTGTTTGTGCGCTACTTGTGTACATACCGCTTCGCCAGAGTCCGTGGCCTGGTACAGCTGCCACAAATATTACTCATTAATGACATGCGCTACGGTACGGCCCTCCACATCGCATCGCCTTATGCCCGGCCCTCAATGAACGAATGAAAGTGCTTAGATTGTTCAGTGCAATGTGCAACCATCTTATCCATAAGAAATTAACCCGTTAATTTAGGGTGATATAAAGAAGAAACCTGTAATACTTTCCGCTGTTTCTGCTTATACTCGTGAGAACAAAAAACACCAAGTTTGAAACACATAAAATTGGATCTCCCCTTTATTTAAGATCTTTGCAGATAATATGACAGATAATTCATTCGTTCAATGAAGATGGCTAGTCGTTTTAAAGTTATTTTCCAATTGATAAATGCTGAATTGAGAAGCACGAATTTTGTGGGCATGAACGAAAATTAGGTGTACAAAATTAATTACATTTCACAAATGGCTCTAGATATTTTTACTATAAAAGACTTTATTGTGAAAACTCGAAGATGTTTAATATTTTTAGCTCTTCAAGTTAGCACAATACACTCACAAGACAAGCGGAATAACGACGCAACAGAAAAAAAAACAAACAAAAATATGTGAACACAAAATGTTAATAAGCGTAAAAAGAAAACGTTCTTACATAGAAATAAAGTTTATCCTAGAAAAAAGGAAATTCTACAATGAGGTAGGTAATTATCTAGAACTAAGTTAAGATTCTAGGTATAAATCTAGATTAAATTATACGGTGCTGTATTTAAACACACTAGGTGGGATTAACGTTCTAATCTAGGATTAAATAAATTGTAATGCATATTTTATGGCAGGATTTTAAGGTCTGTTTTACTACCTATATTTGAGGCAAATTTTACTGTAAATGTAAATACTCACGCTTCTCACGTCACGGTAAGGTAATGCTTCATTCTCATCGTTTTGCCCCTGCCTAGAATAAGAAAAAAAGCAAGTTATCATTCAGGCATACTTAAACTATTGCATTGGGCAATATATCTATCAGTTTTTGATCCGTCATGCATCTTGATGTGTACCGGATATGCAGCTTGCTGTGTTTTCATGCTGGACTGGGTGCGATAGAAAAACATAGAATGTGCCAGCTGCATCTCCATGGGCATGCTGTAAAAAACAGCTAAGGGATTCGATGGTTTCAGTGTACTGTAATTTAGGCGATGGGCTGACAACCTGTCACTACAGCAATATACAGCTCTATTCTCATCTCTGTGATCTGTGAGCTTGCTCCATTGTGGACACTCTGTATCAAGTTGTAAGGGGGTTAACTTACCTAGTGTATACGCAAGTAAGCGAGCGCGTGTGTGGGCGCGCCGCCTTGTAACACGACTGTGGCTATTACCATGAGAGACGTTGTCGTCAATACGTTGATGTGTGCTTGATGTGTTCTGCCACGAATCTTACTGTGTTCCGCCATGAATCTTGCTGTGTTCCGCCATACATATTGCTGTAAGCTTGCTCCATTGTAGACACTCTGTATTAAGTTGTAAGGGGAGGTTCACTTACCCAGTCGGTATGCGTAAGTAAGCGAGCGCGTGTGTGGCGGCGCCGCCTTGTAGCACGACTGTGGCTATTACTATGAGAGATGTTGTCGTCAGCATGGCTTGTCTCGCTTCTGATACTGTATTTCTGATGGCTAGAGCGAACGACATCGCTCCACGAAGACCTGGTAATAAATTTTATTTATGTATTTAGTTTGAGGATACCATAAATGTTCTCTCAGATTTATAATTCTGTAAGAAGTTACTCAAAATAATTTGATTGGTTTCCGTTAGAAAAATTTATATGAACCGTAGATATGAACACTTACCTGAGAAAAACAACATGTGTTGGAAGTTTATAGGGATGGGTGGTTTCCGACCGAGATTCAGCAGGAAGGAAAGCGGGTAGATATTCACAGCTCGACCCAGGAACGAAGTTATCTGATCTCCGTGTTAAGGATAATTGAAATAAATATAAATATTGTTGCCATAATTTAAATTCGGTTTCATAATCGCCATGAACTATATGCGATTCTGTTAGCATTCCATTGGGGTGCACCTTTTGAGAATAAAAGAAAAACAATATGGTAATTTGAGCTTGGAAAAAAAGTGTGATTTTGTATAGAAAAAAATGGGTGTTACAAGTTGTAATGATTTTAGTTCCTTCTTTAAACTTTTTTGCCATGCTGTACTTATTTACTATTGTAAAAGATACAAATCCAGCGATGATAAACCACGGGTCAAAATGGTGTTTAGGGAATGTGAACATCGACACCCCGATGTACGTAAAGATGAAGTTTTCAGCTAAGAAGTTGAGTAGCTCGAACAGCTGCTTGGTGCGGTTGCGAGAGTCGGATGATAGGTTGTTGTATGTGTAGTGGGCTTGGCAGATGCCGCAGAATAGAACCGCCACCACGCCTGTTATAGAAATAATATTTTATCAGAATTTAGCAGCCTTTTGTTGCTTTCTCATATGAGCAAAAATACTTGTGTAAGAGACAGCTTCACGCAAACTGATAGGGGTTGCTCAGTTAACGAAACTAAACATTTTTCACCAGGAAATTCTTTCAGGAAATGAAAAAAAAAAAATTCCCATACAAATTGTCTAATGTGAGGTGATAATTTATTTTTTATGGGAAAGTCAAAAAATATTTTTGAGTTTTGGTATTAAATAATGATTAAATGTATTTAATCACTTATTTATAATGTTTATTCTATATTATAAATAAAACAATAACGTAACAACGAAATCAATTTTTATCTGTCACATATAAATCTATGAACATTCTGTGCTAACTTGTTACATTTTTGTCAGATTTACGTGAGGTTTTGTGAGTTTTTAAGAAAACAAACATTTTTATTTTACAGAAAAGGCAGGGCGCCAAAACGGCTAATTTTAAAATTAATTTGCTAAAAATGTCAGTTCTTTTTTACCTGTAAGCTCGCATACTTCAGCGATGAGGAAGGCTGCGTAGGACATGAGCACGAAGAGAGCCGACTCCAGCAGTGGCCATTCACGTACGTGCGTGAACTTCGTCATGTGCGGGGAGTTAAGGAATCGTATACAAAAGAATGGCTATTTTTGGCCCGGTTAAGGAATTATTCGGATCTCGGCAGCCCGCGATCGCACCGCTTTGTATGGAACGCTTTCTTATCCAAGCAGCCGTTCAGTGCGACTGGGGGGAGTGGCCGGCAAAGTTTCCTCCCCATCACAATATGTTAACCTTGTTACATAATTTGGTTTAATCTACAGAGTACATGTTCGGTTATATAACAACTTTAAACGTCACATAGGTGCATTAATTACAATAAGGTTTATTAATACAAGTCACTTTTTATAAGTCGCAAATCTTCTTTTACGATCTAATATCAAATTAAAACTTAAATTAATCAAAATAAGGCAGCCCTGCCGGAGGGCGGCTACCGAGATCCGAATAGTATCTTTAGCAGCATCACTCTGTATCATCCAGAGGGTATTGTCAACCGTGACTATGGGATAAATCCAGCTAATTCCTCTACTTAGCCCTCTACTGGTTACAGAATCCACTAAGAGAACCAGCTACTAGAATAGAACAGTATACAAAAGGATATGAAAGCGGTGAAGCACCCCATGAGCGCGCCGACCAGCAGCGACAGGCTGAATATCCCAATGAAGTCCCCTATAGCGGCCAGGAACGCCGTGATCTCGAACCCCCCGTCGTTCGAGTACCGCTTCTCGTAGTTTTGGATCGCACTGACAAGAAAGTAATATTGATTTCGTTTGGTTTTTGGTTCACACACATTGCTAAACCAATTTTAAATTATTGTTGTCATTTCCTCAATTAGATCAAATTATTATAGAAAAAGACGTCAGACGCCTATAATTAAAGAACATTTTAAGAACGTAAAAATGCGTTATTTTAGACGTCTTATGTTGTATCATTTAAGTACCTATGTATGAGGACACCTTGACTATAAATATACCAAGGATTCCTTAAATAATACTTGTGAAAAAGCAGCACTTTGTTAGTTAATTATACTTTAGATACCGTCTAAATGTTCAATGTTAAATATTTTAAGTAACACTTGGTATTACCAATTTACTCTTCTGTGATGTTTCCAATTTGGTGAGGACAATGCAAGCTGAATCGCTTCATTGTCTCGACAATTGGAAAGATTCCGTACTTGAGATGGCGCGTCGGACTCGATAGCTGTCTTTGATAGTGATTGTTACAAGGATCATGTGAGTAGCCTATTAGGAGGTTTAAAATCTCTCGACGCCATGGTTAATATGTCCAGACCGTGAACCTATACGACAAAAGAAGATGACAAGTGACACCCAGTATTCAATAAACATGCTTACCCGCTGAGCACAAGAGCTACTGCGTCGTTAAGCACACTCTCACCGAATATCATGGCGTAGAGATTTACGTCCACCTGAAACAATTTATTACGTTGTATTTTATTTGGTTTCGGTTTGATCTTGACTCAAATATAGGCCAGAGGTGTCAATTTTGATTCATCCTTACTATCGTTCCCATTATGTTGATGTACAGAGAAGAATATGTATTTGCAAATCCAGACCAGAATAGCTGAAAATGTCTTTTATATGAAGTAACAAAGCACAGGTATCATGACCTATTTGAAATATTGTATGTTTACATTTTGCTGTAACTAGATACCTAACATAACAGACGGAAGAAGGCAATTATTACTCCATAACTGATCCATAGATGATAAATGAGTTGTACTTCACCTATACTGATGGCGAAAACTATTCACATCCAAATTAGGTATGTCAACTCTCAACAACTCTCTCAGCAGTAACAGATTTTCAGTTTCATTTTAACAATTTAATTTTGCCTTCAAAATTAAGTAAAACCTATCGAGTTTATATTTATAGACACAGTTTTTACATTACGAATATTTAAAAGTTCTACAAATATCTTATAAATTCATGAAATGTTTATATGGAATAGATAAGAATATACCTATTTAATGAAGGCAGCCTGACAGTGGGAGGGCGCGCCTAAAACGCCATTATCACATTTAAAATAACTTATGGTCTGGAGACCAATCTTACGTTGAACAGTTAATATAAAAAAAAATAGGGAAGGTAATTAATAAATAATTAATATTTATAGCAATTTCAATCAAGTCTGACATGCACATTACTAGGAACGAAGAGAAACAAAACAATTATTAACAACCACTGAAGACACGTAATTAACAAAGAGCTAATAATTTGAATACATAATAATATTGCAAATTGAGAGAAGCAAAAGACTGCTCAGCACATAAAGTATGTTTCGCTGTGTTTTTGTTTCTATAGCTGTTAAAAACTAAATAACAGAGGTTTTAATGTTTAAAATCAAGGTAGTAAGTGATATTATATAGCAGCATTGAAGAAAGAAGTCATGCTTACAAAAGTGGTTAGAAATGAAACGTCTAATAAATATGCCTTAAGGATCATGGGGTTGAACTCTCATAAAGTCGAAATTCCAAAATATTGAATTTCCCAGAATGTTGCCTGTATTCACCATTTCATTCATCCAGCTAAAATTCCACTTGTCCTTATCACTATCGGGCATCATCTTAGAGCAACACGGGCCTTCGGAACGGAAGGCCGCGTTGCTCTAAGGGCATCATCTATCATACATAATCAAACAAATTTCACAATACAAATGTCGTAAAAGTACTCTTGAATAAGTATATTTATAGGTAACGTTATTCAAGATGGATGAATAAGATATTATCTTTTATTTGAATTGAAATTGTACTCTGTCATAATTGTTATAATATGATTAGTGGCAGAGATTAACAAATAACATTATCAGTAATACAATCATATGAGTTTAATACTGTTTTATATTATTTATTTATACTCAAGTCTAGACGGGGTATTGACAAGAGCAGCAGGTGCCCACTCACATACAAGTAAAAGCGTTAATTACAAATTTTATAATGGCACTGTAGGTATTATTTATTCATTTTGAGGTAATGTCTGTGGTAATGTTTACATTTTAGGTAATTTCATTATGATAATGGCGCTTTGGGATTAAATATTATATCATGTGAATGAAAACGTTGTACCTATACATTATGAACAGAAGTGCGAATTACAAAGATAAATTACGTGCACGTTGTAAGGATCAAGTTACTGGTTTTAGGGTATCGTTTACGTACGTTTTGGTGCCGTGACAAGGATATCTTTACCACAAATTGAAATTCGTTACCACTAGGTGACTTATATCATTCTATTAGGTATTTGCAGATATTCAAGTTTTTGAATCTTACCTTAAGTTGCGAGAATATCGCCAGTATAGTCAAGGGATCCGTTGGCGATATAAGAGCGCCGAAGTACAATGTGTCCAGGAAAGTGAAGCTGGATGCCAGACTAGCCGGCATCAGTTGCACGCATCCGTACATGATCGCCCCAATGACTAGTGCCGATAGGGCTGTGCCCACCATTGCGAACGTTAGGATCGCTCCTAAATTGCGGAAGAAATATTTCTGAAAAGAGAACGAAAGATTTGGAAAATTGTAAGAAAACTTCGGGTGCTATGCTTCCGTACATAACAATACTTATATCTCTCTACTAACTTATATCTTGTAACTTGCAAGAAGTTTGATACTCATTCGAAAGTTTTTCTGCATAGCAAAAGGTACATATTTTTATTGTAATACTTTAGGCAGAAAATAGTATTTAAATATTTTAAAACATTTTCCTCCTAAAATACTATTTTCTGCAATACCATACTTTCGTTTTCCTTAATAATTATTAAGAGTGACTGCTATATGGTCTGAGAACTTGAACTCTTGATATGGAAGCCTTAGGTTTGATTACCAATGCTGAATTATGTAAGTAAAGTTATTATTACAATACTGTATTAGTCCCACACCGCACATACCCTTTTTAAACAATATCCTGCATGGAATATAATAGGAGGTAAAATAATGTTGAAAAATATTTCAGGATCAAATGTGGCTTTCAGATCTATCTCATTTTGCTCCAAATTGTGTATTTCTCCTCTAAAACTATAAGCATATGTCTTATTGGTATTGGTACATCTGAAAAAAAAAAGAAACAATTATCATAAACTTCCTCTTCTACTTTCTAGTCTAGTATGTAGCTAAAGATAGACAAACAAAATTACCATTAAATAAACTTGTATGTGTTGTGTTTCTGTAGTAACACTAACAGACCTGTGTAATATTAATATTTATAGGTAATAAGTTGCTAAGGAAAATCAGTTTTTCAAATGATTTATTTATGCTAAAATAAATGGCTTCAAATTAGTTAAATTTATGTAATTTAATATAAAAAAAATAGGTACTATTGTCATGTCATACTTTATATTATGTTTCTAATTGGCAGGTAGGTACACAGGCAATATCACCTAAGTCTTGCATCAGCATATCTCACCAAAGTATTTGGGTCAACCAAATAATAATCCTGACATTCTATCTACACAGCTGTCACTTTGGTTGAGCCATGTTGAACACTGGTATTTCAACTTTGTTTAGTAAACACTGTTCATGTTGGTACTTTGAGCATAGTTGTTTAATGTTTTTTTCTGTTAACAAAGTGGTGCCTTAATTTGCATTATTTTTTAACTTTGCAATATGCTATTTAGTGGCAAGGAAGTGTGTGTATTGTGTATCAAAATCTGTCCAGTCATTTAGTGATTAATGGAAAGGTACTTCTTATAAAAACATGAACCTTTCTTGTAATTTAAAAGTTACTGTAGTGTAGAGCCTCAGAATCTGATAATCTAGATAATCATCAAAATGTTACATTTTATTTCAGTTTAAATTTGTTCTGTCTAGAGAGAAGAGAATCAAGGCCATAAATATATTATTGTTTCTAGATTTTAATAATATAAAATAAATATGTAGTAAAATAATTTCTGATAATATTGTCTGCAACTTTTAAAGATGATAAAGATCAGCTTCATCTACCTTTTGTTTTGATATTATAATAATAAAAATATCATGTAAACATACCTGCAAAGTACTTAAATGTTTTGACTTGAATAGGAATAATACTGTAAGGGTACATACCACCATTTGAAATAAGTATTTTGTTAGGGAAGTGGAACCGCAGCACATCCGGTGGTACAGATTGGTTATACTTGGCATCTGGGTCCGGATGGGCATCAATGTATGTGACTTGGTTGGTACTGCCGGCATAGCGGATTATAGCTCCAACTATAAGACCTGTTAGAAAATTAATAGGTAAATATAATATAATACAATATAATTATTTTGTGCCTGGGTTTAACCTCTCATACTATGGATTTCTACATGAATTTATATTATCAAAACTTAAACTTGTCTTACTCAGCCATCTCTCAAGGGGAAAAATAAACAAGAATTCTCTTGAAACATTTTTGTATGTCAGCTTAATTGTGTATTGTTGTAACAGTTTCATACAAATACAGTCAGTTAAATTAGAAGAGCCATTATAATAGCAAATACCGTAAAAAATCAAGGTCTTTGGCGATCATGTGATGACATGGCTATAAGTAGCGTTGCCAGGCGTCCGGCTTTAGCCGGACATAGTCAGGCTTTTTGATTGCCTGTCCGGCCAAAATAAGCGTCGTCCGGCCTGTCCGGCTTTTGTTAGGCTTTTTATATTTCAAAATTCGCGCGCATCGAGACCGAATTCGCGATTCGGTTAATTATTGAGACTGATTAATAATAAAGTACTTTTAGACTAATTTGGCATTCGTTTTATTGTAAATTATCAAAAAGCTTGGTTTTCATTAATTTTCTACATTAACACCAAAAAATCCCCGAAATGCAAGGCGTCCGGCTTTAGCCGGACATAGTCAGGCTTTTTGATTGCCTGTCCGGCCAAAATAAGCGTCGTCCGGCCTGTCCGGCTTTGTTAGGCTTTTATATTTCAAAATTCGCGCGCATCGACAGCTTGAACCTGCTGATCTACACTTGTCTTCTCACCCTCACAGTGCTCACTATCTGGGTGTTCAAACACCGTCGAGTGAGCTGGCTGAACGAGACAGGACTGGCTGTTATTTACGGTAAAAAAATTCCCTTTTATAAAGCCTGTACCTATCTTAGTAAATTTTGAAGGATTTTCC